>JAJOZX010010829.1:0-126692 GCA_023014485.1 Bathynomus jamesi
AACCAGTGCCTGAGTGTCTTGCGCAAAAGCTAATGGGGTGTTAGGCTTCATAGCGCGTAATTTTGAATTTAAATCGAAGAATATTATATTGCCCCTTTATAAGTCCCTTGTCGTGCCTCGCTTAGAATATGTAGTTCAGTTTTGGTGCCCGTATTTGCGTGAGGATATTGATAGGTTAGAAAGGATTCAGCGTCGCGCCACGAAACTAATTCCGTCATTACGCAACAAGTCTTATCATACAAAGATAGGATTAAAGAGTTAGACTTGCATTCACTCGAAACTAGGAGATTAAGGGGGGAGTTTATTGAAGTTTTCAAAATCGTTTATAAAATCGATAACGTAAATTTTGACATTGTTCATTTTCGATAATAGCAATACTCGTAATAATGGATTTAAATTACGTGGTAGGCGTTTCATTACTAACATCGCTAAAAAGTTTTTTACGTTTAAAGTAATTGATAAATGGAATAATCTTTCCGCGTCCGTCATGAACTCTACCAGCGCTAATATTTTCAAGAACCGTTTAGATAGGCATTTTAAAAATATTAACTCGTTTAAAATAATAAAACAATCAACAACAGGAGCTCTAGGGGTAATGGTCGAGGTTTGAGTCTGTTGACGAGTAATGCCAGCTTGTGACATGCCAGCGTGTGATATGCCAGCAACAAAATTATATTAAAAAAATAGACGAACACGAACTTACATGTAGCTCGTAGTGTAACTAACCCACTTTTTGTTATACTCTTCATACTTTTTTTTCTTTTCTTATCCTCTCTTTACTTGCATATCTGTAGTTTACATGGTATGACAGTGTTTGAGTTAAGACTGTGTTTGCATGGTTTGTAAGCGTTCTTATTTTACTTTTCATCTTTCACCCTTTTCCTATTCTCTTCGGCTGTTTTTCCGACTTGTCGGCAGTGGCCGGTGGATGATGGCGAGTCTTTTTCTCTTTTTTCTGAATGAATGTTAACCCACGAATGATAGGTTTTACTACTTAACCCCTTATTCTCTTCTTTTAACCCCCTACTTTCTTCTTTCTCTCGGGCTAACCTTAGAGTGGATCTTTGGGTCTTTGTTAGCCTTAACTTCTGTAGATCTGTAGATCATTATTGTAGGTATTACACTTGCTTTCAGTAAAACTTTCATCAGAAAGACTCGACAAAAGATTCATTATAAAGACTTTCAACAGAATTACGTTTATAAAAAAACAACACAAATCGGCAATTTAATTTTTAGCGTTACTATTATCGACATTATTATCACAAATACTGTCAGAAGATGCATCACAAAAATAATCCTCAGGGAGGGGCTGCGAGTTCTAGTCTCGAAGGAAATTCATTTGAAGAACAAGCCGAAACAAACTGTTCAGAGACAACTGAGTTAGAGAAAAGAATTGTGTCAGAATTACTCAAATTTTTGAAGGGTGACGTTTCATCTTCACAAAAAGGTCCTGCTCGGGTGCATTGCACCAGAGAGGGAAATAACGTGTTTTATCACATTTATCGACGAAGCATCGAGTCGAAAAATCGAAATGCTTGTGTCGTAGGAATTTCGGGCCAAAAACTAAATCATAACCGGGACAATATTCCGAAGGAACTAACAAGAAACCTCTACAGAAAAGACAATTGCTGAAACATGGAAAGTGTAATTTCCGCAAGGACGGGAATATGAATAACATCGGCATCCCGAATGTACAGAACGGGTGGCGGCTCTTCAAAGAGAGGATACAGCCATTTATCCATTATAGACGCAGAAGCAAGAGTGTACGAACATTTAGGATCAAAACGACCTACAAGGGTCTCCTCTGAGGAACGGAGTTTGAAATCGATTTCAGGGATAAAATAATAACTTTTGGAAGATTTCGAATTTACATAACTCAGAGGAAGTAGATTGGGAAATGGGGGCAGAATAAGGTACATTAAACGTCCTTTTACCCAGACCAGAAGGGCCAGTGGAATCACTCCGATTCTCTACAGAAACATTATCGGGAGGTGCGTTTTCGTGCAACACTGAAGGAGAGTGACATGACTCGTGAACAAGGGAGTGAAGAAAAGTCAATAAGTCAAATGAAGATACAAGCAGGAATTAAAAGTGAGGAGGTTAGACCTCCTCGGGTAAGGGCTAAGGTAGGAATTTAAAGTAAGGAAGCGCGGCCTCCTCGGGCAAAGGCTAAGGCAGGAATTTAAAGGGAAGCAAGTTCGACCTCCTTCGTCTAATTCTCAGGCAGGAATGATTTAATCTACAATACAAGAAATAAATAAATCTAAATTTTGGGGGAGTGTAGTTGAAGGTTAAGCTCAAACTTTAACTGACGATCTAAAGAATTCTTGACGTCAAGCATAATAAGCACATATCAGAATGTTGATAGATTCCAAAATAAAACGAAAAAATAAATAACTAACAAAAAATAATAATTTCGCTGAGTATACAGTATACATTCCTAAATGGCGACATAATGTCGGAGTCATACATTGAGTACAACCCAAGTACATCACTGAGTACATTGTAATTTTGGTTTACTATAACCTATGATTATAATTACCAATTAATTCACATTCACTTATAATCGTTAATTACAGTTTCATTAAAGTACAGTCAAATAGTTACAGTTAAACACAGTTAATTATAGTTTTATAGTGTTTTATATTTATAGACAATTAGGATAACTATTATTTTAGGATTTAATTAGGTAATCAGGGACGTATTGGGAAAGATGGAATAGGAGTATAACACAAAGTACATGGGCACGTATATATTACATAACACACATAATGTTTCGAATTAAGAGCAAACGTTCCGGATTCAGAAGCTCGCTTTTGGCGATGTCATCGGAATTCGAACTCTCGTGTCAGCATTAACGAGTATCTTGCCAGTGGTTAAATAATTAAAAGAAAAAGTAAAATTTTTAAATAAACGACTGCATACATGTGGATGTATTTACATGTAAGGTAGCTACGTACGTAATCATGATCATCAGCGGACATGTACGAATGCATAAAGTATTGTACACATACCGGTACGTCAGACAAGAGGTTGTGTGCGTAATATAGACGGACACGAGTAAACATGGACTGATAGGTTAATAAGGCATAAGTAGATAATAGGTAGATGAATGAATAATTAATAAAATTAATAAAAGATAGCGGTCAAAAAAGGACATGGACGTATGAATGAATATGGTCGAATAATATTTATACTGCATAACACTAGACACGACACAACATATAAATAATGACCTATAGAGTGTAAAGTTTTTATTATTTGTTAAAGAATTTACCATACATTGAATACTAAAGATATCCACATACTAAAGATATGATTCATTATTGAAGGTATAGAGAATGTGAAGGGAATTAAGTTACTTTATGACGTCATAGTTTATCAAATTATGCAATACGTTAATTCATAATTAATACGCCATAGTTATTTAATTCTTACGTACAGTATAAGTCATTATTGGGAGAAATGAGAGGAAACGAATTAGAGAGACACAGTAATGAAGGGTTTACAGCCATGGCACAAGAGTGAGTGAAATTATTAATTAAACATATATACTTACACGAGTATACGGTAATATTAAGAAATTGGGTGCATTTGAGGAAGAATTAATTAAATGAGTAAAGAAGTACAAACAAGGGTTCAAATCCTGCCACATTCAATGTGCATGCATAATCTAATAAAATTTAGGGATGAGGGTTAGATGCAAGACAACACTAATTAATTACAATAAATTCTATAACAAATGGAAAATGGAGATATGGGAAATATTCTGATTGAAAAGTTAAACGATCTAAACCGTTGATTGTCTTGTTTGTACTTTAAGGGAATGAAATTAAGGGACATTCGCTTCTCACAGCGAACTGCTAATAGCACAAACATGGATACGGCTCAACCATGAAAATGGTAGGTCACATGGTTGTGACAACCTAAAAATATTCCAACATAATAAGGACTATACAATGTTCAAGCCACAGTAAGCTTTAACATTTTTACCCCCATGCTTGGGCACTGGATCACAAAAAGTTACTTTCAGTTTGTTACAAATGAAATAGAAAACACTAAAATCGCTTAAAACCCCAGCACCAAATATAAATATTTGTTGTAGTTTTAACTTTCCATACTAGAAGATGGAAGAAAAATTATATACTGTATGTTGAGAAGTTCCACGGTAACATTACAAAAGACGATAAAACTCGGGCACTACTGCGATTAGGTAATATGGAAAATAATGTGCTTACCCAGAAAATTTATAAAGCGACTTGACAAGAGAATATTTTGGATTTAATTTTGACAAATAACAATGCCATAATAATAAATAAATGTAACCCACCAAAAATCTTCTGATCATAACCAAATTATTAAGCAGATTACATTTTCTCCAAACGTTTTCAAAAGATTTTCCCCGATTTCAATGAAATTTGTAGCAAATAATCAATATATATAGCAGCATTGATGGTATTCATTTCGATAAAATATTTTGATAATTAAAATAATTATCTCATTTTATTGAAAAATATGTAAAATATTGTGTTCCGAATTATTAAGCAAGTATTCTATTTACGGATCTAAATGGTGAAAATGGGTAAGAAGAAGGATTTAACACTAACTGAGAAAAGAAAAATAGTCAAGTTACTCGCTGAAAATATAAAATCTATTGAAATTGCGAAGCAGTTTTGCAGAGCTTATCGAACTCTAAACAAGTTTCTAGCGGAGGGTACCAAACTGAGGCAGCGAAGTGATAAAGGAGCTATAAGAAAAGTGAAAAGGTGGCAGATATCTGTAATCAAGCGCAAATTGCATAAGTTGATAAACTATGACGTCATAAAGTAACTTAGTTCACTTCACATTTTCTATACCTTGAATACTGAGTCATATCTTTAGTATGTGGATATCTTTAGTATTCAATGTATGGTAAATTCTTTAACATATAATAGACTTTACACTCTATAAGTCATTATTTATATGTTGTGTCCTATCTGGTGTTATGCAGTATAAATACTATTCGACCATATTCATTCATACGTCCATGTCCTTTCTTGACCGCTATTTTTTATTAATTATTCATTCATCTACCTATTATTTATCTACCTATGCCTTATTAACATATCAGTCCATGTTTACTCGTGTCCGTCTATATTACGCACACAACCTATTGTGTGACGTACCGATATGTGTACAATACTTTATGCATTCGTACATGTCCGCTGATGATCATGATTACGTAGGTAGCTACCTTACATATAAATACGTCCACATGTACGCAGTCGCTTATTTAAAAATTTTACTTTTTCTATTAATTATTTAACCACTGGCAAGATACTCGTTAATGCTGACACGAGTGTTCGAATTCCAATGACATCGCCAAAAGCGAGCGTCTGAATCCGAAACCATCTCTCTTGCTTGCTCTTAATTCGAAACGTTATCATGTGTGTTATGTAATATATACGTGCCCATGTACTTTGTGTTATACTCCTATTCCATCTTTCCCAATACGTCCCTGATTACCTAATTAATTCCTAAAATAATAGTTATCCTAATTGTCTATAAATATAAAACACTATAAAACTATAATTAACTGTGTTTAACTGTAATTAACTAATTGACTGTACTTTAATGAAACTGTAATTAACGATAATAAGTGAATGTGAATTAATTGGTAATTATAATCATAGGTTGTAGTAAACCAAAATTACAATGTACTCAGTGATATACTTGAGTTGTACTCAATGTATGACGCCGACATTATGTCGCCATTTAGGAATGTATACTGTATACTCAGCGAAATTATTATTTTTTGTTATTTATTTTTTCGTTTTATTTTTGAATCTTCCAAAATTCTGATATGTACTTAAATTATGCTTGACGTCAAGAATTCTTTAGATCGCCAGTTAAAGTTTGAGCTTAACCTTCAAATGCACTCCCCCAAAATTTAGATTTATTTATTTCCTGTATTGTAGATTAAATCATTCCTGCCTGAGAATTAGACGGAGGAGGTCGAACTTCCTTCCCTTTAAATTCCTGCCTTAGCCTTTGTCCGAGGAGGCCGAGCTTCCTTACTTTAAATTCCCACCTTAGCCCTTACCCGAGGAGGTCGAACCTCCTCACTTTTAATTCCTGCCTGTATCTTCATTTGGTTAACACCATATAATTCCCGCTTCACCCTTGACCGAGGTCAACCCTCTCCCTTTCAATTTCTGCTTGAGCTGTTGTTGCAAGAAGTCAAACCTCTACCCCTGTAAATTTCTGACTATCAGCGGTTATCGTAAGAGGCTATAAATTCATTTTCCTCCTTCAGTGCCTCGTTCTCTATATACTTTGTGTAATAAAAATCATTTGAGTGAATGAAGACTCCCATTGAGAACTGAAGTGTTTCTATTCACTCCTTCGGCAAAAACTTGGTAGAAACTGTTTAACATTATTGTTACTCGAATGCTCTACGGCTAAGGCCGAGCTTAACCAAAAAGGACGCCTTCTTTGAATCGTCCAAAGTGCGTTCATCATAAAAATCGCAAGCGGTCAGTGGCCCCACACGCGCGACATATGTACATCTGGAGCCATACTTACACGAACCTTTTTTTTTTAGTTACTTATGGTTCGTCTTTTGGATTTTTATGCTTTTAAACTTACTCTTATGGAATGATGAGAGTCATTCGCTTTCATTTGTTCAAGCACCAATTCTTCCCTACTCACTAGTTTTCTTATCTTTGAAATCTTTGGTGTACTTTCGTTTTCATTCATGATGTTGCTCTTTGTATCGGAGGAATTTCCTCGTACAGTATAAATATTCTTCTGTATTTCCTTTTAATGCATTCTTTTCAATATTCTGTACTTCTCTTACGGTATTGTTGACATTTTCTGTCTCATCCTGGTGTTCTGTTGCGGAATTTCTTGAGTTTCTCTTGGTGAACTTGCCGAATTTATTTCCTCATCCAAATTTTGACCTACAGTGTTTCCTTTTCTTTTCCAGCATTTCCACTCCTGTTTGTACAACTGCTCGATTCATCTTCATGCACTTGACACAAACGTAGCCGTACAAACCAATAATTTATTGATTGTTTTGTTTATTACTTTTCTATCTTTTTGTCCTTGATTGATGTATTCGTAATGTTTAAACACATTGTATAGTATACATTTTAGGCTCGTGGTTTTTTCCGTTTCAGTTTCGCAGTTTCACATGTATGCAACGGCACAACCCCTGAGGCACAATTTGTTTTTATTAAATTTTGTGATTTGAAAGCAATTTTCGCATTTACTCTGCTTGCTTGTGTTTTTAACTATTTTTCTTTTTTCTTTTCTATATCTTCGTCTGTTCACGGCAATTTCTCACTGTCCTTTTCATGAAATTGAACTGTATCGTAGATTGATTTACTTCAGTCTTCGTATTAAAATCAATTGACGGTTATATAATTTTCTATTATACAGTTCACTGGAGGGTAAACTCGTGCATTTTTAAAAAGCACAAGGATAAAATGAGTCTTCCTCAAAACCTACACTTGGAAGGAAAACATTTTGCTTTCCTGGATGGTGTACTGGTAAGATATCGTACTCAGGATGTTGCTTCGTGACGCAGGGCGAGGACGAACCTTCGATGGTATTGTACGCTATTCTTCAATCTGCATATATATATATATATATATGCGCCTCGGTGGAGTAGTGGTTAGTGTCGCTGACTACGAATCCATCAGCCCCGGAATCGAGACCCGATGACAGC
This sequence comes from Bathynomus jamesi, assembly GCA_023014485.1. NCBI lineage: Eukaryota > Metazoa > Arthropoda > Malacostraca > Isopoda > Cirolanidae > Bathynomus > Bathynomus jamesi. The sequence goes on from JAJOZX010010829.1 coordinate 7,712, forward strand.
AGGCGGCGCGCAGCAAAACCCAGCTCTTCATCCTTCCACACACTAAAAAAATTAGCTGGTAGATAAATGAGTACCCTGGGTAGCCTAGTGGTGAAGACGCTGGGATTCTGGTAGGGCATGGTTCAGATTCCACGTTAAACTGGAGGTCTAAGGTGGTGACAAGCTTGACCTTCGTCAGAATTCGGGCGGAAGCAAAACCAAGGTAACCAAAACTAAGGTTATATATGTATATATGCAGATGTTTTTCTGCCCAGTGTGACGGTTACACGTATTTCGTTTGACGTCCGAATAAAAGTGATATTACAATAAAATCTTGCAGTTAATCCTTTTTAAAACAGTGCCAATTTTTTAGTAAATATTCAGTGTATACAGTGGTAGTTCTCTTCGAGTAGTGAAATTGCAGCGTATGTTAAAATAAAGCAAAGAAAATCAAAGCAACTTAATCTATACAGCGTTTTTTCCGAGTGTTTTCTCTCCGAAGGAATTTAGTTGCCCATGGAAAGGCAATATCCTTCAGTTATCCCCAGCATCACACTCCCGGGCACCAATCAGTGAGAATCTACAGCATGCCACATCCCTCAACCCACGGAATAACGGAAAAACCTTTCCTTCCTTACTTCTAAAGTCAAATCAAGTCCCTCTCTTAATTACCCTTTAGAGTCAGTATTTCGTGCACAATCATTTACATACCATTAGTAACATGGCAACGGCAATTAAATTTCTACAACCCTGTGGATACTGTAAAAAAGTAACAGATAAATCAAGGACAATTCGTTGCGACCTTTGCCACTCATTAGTCGAATTTGAATGCCTGAGATGGAGTGACGAAGAAATCTCTGTTATAACAGACGCAAAACAATTGAACGGAATCAAGTTCTTCTGCAAAAGCTGCATGATCGAAATAACTCGTTTACGGCCTATAAAGCAGAAAGAGACTACTAGAAAAAAAGGCAAAAGAGGAAATTATGAAGAGCGAACAGAGAAAAATAGAAGGAATGAAGATGGTAAAAGAGGAAACTGTGAAAAATGAGAATGAGGGCGAGAATAAGAATGAGAATATAAATATAAATACAACAGAGAGTATAACGGAAGCAGAGGAACAAAACCTAACCTAAATATTTCAAACAAAGGACATAACAAGCAGCAATACGAAAAAAGTAGACAATCAAGAAATCAAACTGAAACGGTCAAAAACAAAGGGCCCCAAGTAAAAATAGGGAAGAAACTACAATATATGTAAATATTATGCGAAAGGAATTTGCAGATATGAGGGAGGACAATGTATATACGAATACTCTCCTTTATGCAACTTCTACAATAATGGTCACTGTAAATTCGGTGGAAACTGCAAATTCTACCATCCGGACATTTGAAAGACTTTCGTGACATATGGAACCTGCCAATACGGGAGAAAATGCTACTACCATCATCTCACGACAAGTTCAAAAGACAAAGGACAAGTTTCAAAGGACAAACACGAAAAATGTGAAAAAAAATATGCATCCAAATAGCAAAATTTTTTCAACATCTCGGACACAATACGGCTGCTAAATTTCATACAGCACATGCAGTTGACACAGCTGGGAACCCACGAGCTGGACCGCTTCCTGCCAAATGTTACCAGAACAGATTGGCGGAAAGGGATCTCTCTCGGAGGACAACAGGGCTACAAAACATCCGATACAACAGGACAACGAACTTAAAATGCACAATGGGCAATGCAAAACAAAGAACATAAACATTGTCCTGGCAAATATTCAAGCAATAAAACCGAGCAACTCACTAAACAAGGTTTCAGACATAATGTTACCAGAACAGATTGGCGGAAAGGGATCTCTCTCGGAGGACAACAGGGCTACAAAACATCCGATACAACAGGACAACGAACTTAAAATGCACAATGGGCAATGCAAAACAAAGAACATAAACATTGTCCTGGCAAATATTCAAGCAATAAAACCGAGCAACTCACTAAACAAGGTTTCAGGCATAAAAGGATTTATGGACGAAACAAGTGTGGACGCCACATGCCTCACAGAAAACATCTTAAAGACTGCCAAGGGAACTGCGAACACTGTATCGATGAGAAAGAATTGCATATCGATGTATTCAACTTACTAAGGGGGCATAGAACAGCGAGAGGTAAAGGTGACTGTGCTATTTATATACGTGAGTCATATGACAGTAATAAGTAAATCCAACAGTTTCGTGGAAACAGTTTTCGAGAATAAAGCAACAGAAGAAATGCTAACAATCTTAGAAGAGAAGACGCTGGGAATTTTAGAAAAAGTATGCTCTGAAAACACAGCCAAAAGGAAAGAGGAACTGATTCGAGAGGCAAAAGTGAACAATATTCCCGAAAGAAAGAGGGTAGCGGAGAAGTTAGAAACTGCAGAGACAACAATACGGAAAAAAGTAACACAAGAAAAACTGGAGAATATCGATAGAGCAATACAAGCCTTGATTCAGGGTCATACAGAGAGGGGAGAGGAAAAGACGGTAGAAGTAATAAAGGAAAATCCAAAATATTTCAATAGCTATGCGAAAAGAAAAACAAAAACGCGCGCCACTATCTGGCCCTTAAGGAAAGGAAATAATGAATTAACCAACGATATGAAAGAAATATCAGAAACACTGAGAGCCCAATATGAATCAGACTTCAGTAACACAAAAAATTACAAAGCGATACCTGACAAATATACATTCTTTGAAGAGAAATTGCAAGGATAGTGTATAAACGACATTGATTTTTATCTCGGAAGATGTAGCGCGAACTATGGGACAAATGAAATCACACTCAGCGGCAGGTCCGGACAAGTGGAACGCATTACACTGGTATGCATCAATTTTGCTGTCAAGGGTTTTGTAAGTGATTCTTACAGAGCTTTTCCTGCTGATTTCGAATCTGCAATCCGTTTTTCTCAATCAGCTCAGGTTATCCGGCTATGGCCTCATAAGTAAAATAGAATTTTTCGTGATTTTGTCAAAGCGGAATTGGAACAGTAACATCTATCATCACTTGTTTCACTTGTATAATATCTTTTTTTACTTTTCAGGCATATAGATAAAATATTTCATAGTGAATAGAGCGTGTAAAAATGATCCCAATAGATTCTGCTACATATGTGGGACGGTTACCATGCCAAATAACCAGTCCCAATTCACTAAATTTGTGAAGACAATGTATAGAGCATACTTTGGAATTAAGCTAGGGGACCAGGACAAAAATTTCGCCCCTCATATGTGCTGCAAGACGTGCATTGAAAATTTGAGAAGATGGAGCAAAGGCAGAGCGAAATCTTTGCCTTTTGGAATTCCCATGATTTGGAGAGAAGGAAAGGATCACGTGACAGATTGCTATTTCTGCATGACAAACCTCCAAGGTGGGCTTATAAATTTATTTTTCTTAAATATTTGAAATCCTCGTATGAAACTTGACATAATATTCACCATAATGTAATATTCACCATATATAGCATAATATTCACCATAATGGTAATCATACATTTACATATACATATTGTTATAGAAAATACATTTACACATATATATTGTTATACAAGTTACATTTACATATAAAATGATTGTATATTTTCTTTCTTTTTCATTCATATTGTCCCCGAATGGACAATATGAATGAAAAAGAAAGAAAATATACAGACTCCATCGACCTATTTCATATCTTACAGACCGCAGCCTTCCCTCACGAGCCGCCACTGTAGACTGAATGCTTCTTCTATTTCATATGCAAGTTTTATATCCATGTTTCTGTGTTTCTATTTTCAGGAGTTAACAAGAAGAATAAACACATTGTTGTATACCCTGACATTCCTTCTGCTATGAGACCTGTACCCCATGGTCCTGGAATTCCAATACCCGACCCACCTCAAACCCTGGACTTCGATGACTCTGATGATGAATCAATGACCAATGCCAATGACCAGTCCCAGTCGTATATACCTCAAAATACCGCTTCAAATGAGCCGAGGCCTCTCAACCAGGCCAAACTTAATGATCTTACCAGGGATTTAGGACTTTCCAAATTAGCTGCCGAGATCTTGGGCTCACGACTTCGAGAGGACAACTTGCTGGCTCCGGGAAAAATTCTCCTGGTATAGGAAACGAGAGGAAGAATTCCGCAAGTTTTTTGCAGTGCACGAAAATACCTCTTCCTTAGTGTACTGCTGCAATGTTGAGGGGCTAATCGAATCCTTGGGCCTGCCATATAACGCATCAGAATGTAGGCTATTTATAGACTCGTCTAAACGAAGTTTGAAAGCAGTACTTCTCAACATTGGGAATAGGGTTGCATCAGTCCCTGTAGCACATTCCGTACAACTTACTGAGAGCTACGATAACATGAAAATTTTACTGGATGCTCTCGTATACGACCAACATAACTGGAGGATCTGTGGAGATTTGAAGGTAATACTAATATCATAAGTAAACTATTGCTATTGACTATGTTGTTTTTCCAAAGGTTATTTGAGAGCGTATAAGTGATACAGTCCAATGCATAGATTTTTTTATCTGATAGAACAAATTCTCTAAATTCTTTAAATATTTTCATTTTTTTTCAGATTGTGGCATTTGTATTGGGAATGCAAGGGGGATACACGAAATACCCATGTTTCCTCTGCAAAACGGATAGCCGAGCGGATGAGAAGCACTATGCACAGCGTGAATGGGCATCCAGAGACAGAGCTGGGCAGTATTTAAATACATTTGTATTTAAATACGTATTTAAATACATTTGTGTATTTAGAACTGTATTTATAAATACATTGTTTTTCATGTATTTAAATATAGTATTTAAATACTTTAATGAGTATTTAAATACAATGTATATAAATACTCAAAATATAAAAATGTAAAAACTTTTACTGGTTTAATACACGTTCTGTACTAGCACAGTACGACGCGTCGACAGTGTAGTACAGCATGGTTCATGTTTCAACGTGTCAGTTCAATCATTTGTGTGCCACTCTTAGTCGAAAGCGGTTGATTTCTTTATCGTGTGCGTGTCATGGCTTGGAACTCCGAAACTCAACGAGGAGTGGTAAAAAGCATTTTAATCCGTGCCGCCACTACTGTCGACCAAGACCCGCAAGCAGATGACAATACATCTAGTGGTGCATCGGACGGCGATGAGTACTTTGGCTTCGCCCACAACTCTTCGTCTTCGAGGTCCTCTATTGCACCATCTGCAGACATGAATGTATTGGCATTTCTACAAGATTCCGATCGGACCATCAACAGTTTGGGAAAACATCCTCTCATAAAAAGACTGTTCCTCCGTTATAACACGACATTACCATCTTCGGCACCGGTAGAGCGAATATTCTCATTTGCGGGAATCACTTTGACTCCCAAAAGAAACTCTCTTTCAGACAAAACTTTTGAAAGATTGGTTTTGATCCGCAGCAACCGTGAAATAAAAGAGAATTCGTAAGGTGCCTTATGTTTATCTTTACGTCTTATGTTTACGTTTATTAATTGTTACTCATTTTACAATGATATAATGAGTATAATATGTCACTGGTTGAACATCGTAAGTTCTAAGTTTTTTTGTTTTTGTTTTGTTCTAAAAAGGGAAATATATAATCGGAAATTAGATTGTACTATTTCTTTATCCTTTATCAAGCATTTTATATTGTTGTTACTCATGAATTAGTGAATGCATATGTTAAAATTTGTATGTATTTAAAATGTATTTACAAATGTATTTAAATACAATTGATGTATTTTGTATTTAGTATCTAAATACATTCGTATTGGATAAAATTGGACTTATAATAAATGGCCAATAGAGAAAACACCTGACCTGATTCAGAAAAGACAATGTCATTTTCGAATTCAGCATGGTCGAATTATATAATATGAGTTGAAAAAACCCTCACAGCAGACAAAACAATTTCATATGCATACCAGTGTTATTGATTAACACCTGTAAAAATGAAATAGCTACGCCGATATATTAGATATGGAGAAGATCCCTAGACAATGGAGAAATACCGAGTATCTTGAAATGAGCAAACATTGTATTTATATATAAAGGAGGGGACAGATCTCAAGCAAAGAACTAAAGACCGGTGTCTTTGACATCCCATATTACTGAGGTATTTGAAAGATTATTTAGAGAGAAAATATATGATTTCTTGGAGACACAGGAAAGACTCAACAAAAATCAGCACGGATTCCGATCAGGAAGATCTTGGCTATCACAACTTATAGAACACTATAACAATATCCTAGCATATACCTAATTTTAGTGTGCAGTGATAACCAATTTGCGGATTAATAATTTCAATATGTGCAGTGATAAATTGAAAATCTGTGCAGTGATAAATTAGGTTCTATATCCGATATAGAACCTAATTTATCACTGTACAATTTTTCAATTTATCACTGCACAAATTGAAATTATTACTGTGCAAATTGGTTATCACTGCACACTAAAATTAGGTATGTATCCTAGATGGACTTGAAGGCAATGAAAACTACGATTTTGCTAAAGCTTTCGACAAATGTGATCATGGTATAATAGTGCATAAAATGAAACATAATATGGGAATTTCAGGCAAAGTTGGAAAATGGATCTACAACTTCCTCAGAGAACGTCTACAGATCGTTGAAATTGAAGGCATATCATCATCAGAATCAGAAGTACGCAGCTCAATACCACAAGGAACAGTATTGGCCTCACTCCTTTTATTATCATGCAAACAGACATATATAATGAACTAAAGCAATAGTATAGTAACATCCTTTGCAGACGACACAAAGATCAGCAGAAAAATCAGCGATATAAAAGGGGTAGAGGCCTTGCAGAAGAACACAAACAGCATATACAAATGTTCAGAATCTCTTAAGATATAGTCGAAATGAGGAACTTAAAGAGACACCATATTATTCCCCAGACAGACAGGAAATTCAGAGAAGCACAAAAGTGATAGATTTGGGGGTCATAATGACCGATGATGCGAAATTTGAGACGCAAAATCAGATAGCTATAAATAAAGCAAAAAGAATCGCGGGACAGGTACTAAAAACCTTTAAAAGAAGGGGCAAGACTAATGATTCCCCTGCTCAACACACTGATCATACCAAAACTTGAATACTGCTCAGTCTTGATGTCCCCATACAAGAAGGAAGAAATTAATAAACTAGAAGATATTCAGAGACAGCCAAGCTCGATGGGTACAAAGAACTCAACTACTGGGGAAGACTACGTAAACTAATCTTTACTCCCTATAAAGTAGAAGGGAGAGGTACACCATAATATATACATGGAAAATGATCGAAAACTGGTACCAAACCTCAAACTAAACCCAGTTACCACCAAAACAACACTAGAAAATAGGAAAGGCAGAATGTGTAGTGTTCCCAAACTAAAGGTCCGACAATGGACCTCTTCAACACTGAACGAAAACTGCTTGATTGTCAGGGTGCCAAGACTTTTTAACCAGCTTCCAAAAGACCTCAGAAACATGACAGGGGTTAAAATTGAAGTCTTCAAACGAAGACTAGACGCCTGTTTCAGGACGGTACCAGATGAGCCAGGTGTATCTGGCAATGTGCGATGGAGAGCGCAAGAGAGCAACTCGCTCCTTCATGAAGCCAGGCCTGGAGGCGGGGCCACCAGCTTGACCTACCTGTGAAGAGGGACCAACGCACGAAACTACTACGAAGTGTAGAAGGTATATATTAGTGATGTAGGTCACATCCGCATCCGCATCCGCGTCCGCTGAACATCCGCACATTTTCTGGCATCCGCATCCGCATCCGCACTTTGGACTGCGGATGTCGTGCGGATGTGGATCGTTGAGATAAAATGTCATTAATAAGCGGAAATTATCAAATTCTACTATATTAATAGAACTAATTCATTGTGCGCAAAAGTGATGCAAGCGACAAGACGAGAGGCTGTTCTTGTATGAAGTTCCTCTCTTGCAACCTACTTAGATCCACGTTACAAAGCTAAGTTTTTTCACCTAGTACATTAGAACGAGTTAAATCATCACTTGGCAAAGCAGTTGAAGAGCTTCAATCTCTTGAATCTGTCGCTTCGCCACCCACCAAAAGAATAAAAGTTTCAGTGACAGAACCAACACCTTCAACAAGCAAATCTATCACAGAATCTGTATCTCAGTTTCTTGAGTCAAGCAGCAATGACGAGACCTACGCGATGTCAAAAGATGTAGTAAAAATGATCGAGAGCTATCACCAAGAAAAACGCCTGGCTGCATGTGACAATCCTATTAGTTGGTGGAAAAATACGCAGAATATCTCTCCATACTTGAGTAAACTTGCAAGGAAACATTTAGCCTGTCCTCCAACAAACGTACCAATCGAGAGATTATTAGCAGTGCTGGATTTTTATGATGAAAAGAAACAGACTGGCAGCAGAAAAGGCAGAAAAATTAATGTTCCTTAAGCATAACCTTCCTATAATTAAGTTTGAACATTAAACGATGAACATCTTAGTTTACTTTATTTTAATTACTCATTTCTAAATATGCCTAATAAAACTTTAAACTTAATATAAATAGTTATCAAGCTAATTAAAGATCTCTTTCTATAAGGGTGGAGGTTGGGGAAAGAGGTCGGTGGGGTGCATTTGAGTTGGGTTCACGTCCCGCATCCTGGTAACACAATTATGGTTTCTAATTGTGGCTGAAACTCAACAAAATATAACGAATTTATTTGCAGACGAATTCACTAATTGATTTCTATATTAGTTAGATGCTTGATATTATTTTATATGTTCAGAGAAAAGTACAGCAATTATTGTACAATTAATCAATTATACTACAGTATAGCTACAGCTCTTCTCTAATAAAACTTATTATATACGTTAAACACAACAAATCTCGAATATATCCTAAAAAATAACGAAAATGTAGACATCCGCATCCGCATCCGCGGATGTTGAAATCAAACATCCTCATCCGCGGATGTGAAAAAAATGACATCCGCTACATCACTAGTATGTATATATATATATATATATATATATATATGTGTGTGTGTGGTTTAGGCTTCAGTTGTCTTCGAACGACTGCTCAGGATTGACCTACTTTTGATGTATACAGGTTGTATTGAAATGAAAGATGCACTTAGAAATTGCAATAGTTATTTATTGAATTGATATATTCGAAAAATTTGAAACGTATTTGATTCAGTAATGTTTCAAGTTTTATATCTGATATTTACTAAACCTCCTTGTGCCTTTCATCATTTTTAATAATTAAACGAAATGTACGTTCTAATTCAGTGAAAACATTATCCTAAACAGTTACAGGAACTGATGCTGGCGCACCTCTAATGCGCATGTTTAGGACATTAATACCCCTTGTTTTTTGCGATATACGTTTGTCCTTTACATTTCCACAAAGATAAAAATCTAAAGGAGATAGGTTCGGAGAACGAGCTGGTAAGTCCTTCTCGCCCAATCACCGTTCTGGAAACATACACAGAGTAGGAACAAAATGAGGAGGTCTACCATCATGCTGAAACACTGCATGTTACAATATACCTTTAATTTTTCATGCGAAGAACTCGAGTAGCAGCTTTGTCTTTGAAAAAAAGGAACGTAAGTGCGATTACGTGACAAAGCACACCAAACGTTCACTTTTGTGAAGCTCTTTCATTTGTATGTTTCGTGTTTTTTCCCTCCAAATTCTGTAGTTACGGTCATTTAATCTGCCAGAGGTATAGAAAGTCACCTCGTCGCTAAAATTGAGATTTGAAAGAAAGCATGATCAGTTTCAATCCCTTCAATATATTCTTGACAGTTGTTAAATCTTGTAGTGTAATCATTCTCGTGTAATTAGTGAATAAGCTACATTTTGTAGGATTTGAGTTTTATAACTGTGTATAATTTTACGAAAAGAAGGGTATGACATACGGTATTTAAAACAGCTGTTGCTCTCCCCATTTACTTCTTTGCGCTTCTCAGGAATGCTTCGCAAACAGCATTGACTCTTTGTAGAGGATTTCTTGCTCTACGTGGGATTTCTCTTTTTAAAACTTTCTTCTGCAGTGAACGTCTTTACCCACAAATGGATAATTTTTCTGTGTGGCACGGGTTTGTTTAATTCATGCGTAAATCGTCTCTCGGCTGTAATGATTGGGTCCACATTTGCAAGCCCAACTACAAGTTTAGCCTTCTGTTGAACAGACGCCATTACCTCTAAAACCAATGTTAGGCGAAAAATATATGGTAAAAACATTGTGTACACTCTTGTTTATTGCATTTCTGCCATTGTTTAATTAAAAAAAAACAAAAATTGTATTACTGAATAAAATGCCCTTAAATTTTTTCGAATATACCAATTCAATAAATAGTCATTATTGTTTCTTATTCCACGATAATACTCATTCATAAGGGCCAGAAACTGGCACAACACTCAGCCCAACTAATGTGGCCCCATTGCTCTAACACCGGTATCATCGGGTTGGAACCGCCGACATCATTACCTTCACTTCAGTTATTGGGAAGCGGTGTTGCCCAATAAGCTACGGACGCTGGTCACGTAAAGCTGTAGGTTCCGAAGGGGATTAAACAATACAAAATATTCTTATTGTGAAATGGGTTATTCGAATGTTTCAGTAAGTTTTATTTCAGTAAATTTTTATTGTGTTGTGACATGAATTAGTTCCATAAATGAAAGTAATAATTTGTATTAAAACTTCTGATATTCTGGGCATAATGTATCTTCTGGATTAGTTTATATTCCCAGATTTATAACTCCACTCTATAGACAGGATTCTGTTTTCAAATTTTTATATAAATATCTCGAATGAGGTCATTAAAACATTTGGTAAATCTCTAGGAGCACTCCATTTTTCAATATTAAACATACACTCATAAAACATATACCATTTGAAAGCTCAGAAGCTCACAAATACTCACATTTTAAAAGTATCAATAGCAAATAAGAAAACCTAAACAACCTAATCTAACCCACATATATATCCCCCGAATCAGTGTTTGCGACTTGGTACATGTGTATATTAACACTTACCTAATAACCTGGATTATAGAGTCGTGCAGCTTCCAGAAGAAATTTATAAAAACGTAGAGGGTACGTCCGGGTTGGCTTTAAGAAAATAGCTTCGTGCTAAATAGCCAACAAAAAATGTTTTACTTCTGCCGTATGTTGGTGTCAATTGACGTACATCCTCTCCACGTCCTCTCAATATTCTGGGTATGGGCTTGGGTGATAGGGTCCACGAAATTGACACAGTGATTGACAGTAAGATGTCTATAACCTTTTTCAAGGCAATTGTAGCTCTTCCAGCAATCACTAATGATGGTTGTGCCGGGTGCAATCCACTCCTTGATTATAGTTAATAACGTGTCTGCACTGCGGTTCAGCACTGGTACTAAAAATATTGACCTTCAACGACCCTGCCTACGCGATATTTTCTCTTGCCGAATTTCGCCTCGTCTATTTCCACTGTCTTACCCGGCCCACCTAGTTTGTCACTAAAGTTATAACTATAGTTTATGCACACCTCTCGGCAAAATGATGACCAATCGGTGAAGATTTGTTGCGAAATATTTAGTTCATTAATAACAACTTTCTGGCTTGGTTTATTGTAGCAAAAATATTTCACAAACATTAAAGCTTTCACTGTACTTAATTTCGAGTTTTCAAAGAACGTATTTGTAAAAATACTTTGGTAAAAATTACACCTAGAAATTTTTCCAGTTCTAGGACCTTTCTTGGAATATGTGCACCGGAAAGCTTTTTTACTGTAGTCTATAATGCATTTACAAATATTCGCTTTTGTCTTACACTTGGGGCATTCCAAAATGCCGAGCACAAGTTTATGCTGTACTAAAAATTTAACTAAATTCTCAAAATTGTCATGAAAATCACAGTGAATTTTCACTGCACTGATATCACATCCATCACATTCCATCTTACAAGTTGAGTTGCCAGATACTTTTGAACAAAATTAGCGAGGAACGTATCGAAAAGTCGCAAAAAGTAGCCCAACCCCAATTTCATTATTTTATTATACTATAAAATTTACTTACGGTTTTATTTAAAATTGTAGTGAATTCAATAGCTCGTCGTCTTCTTTTTCTCCTTCATCATGGCTTGTAAAGGTCTTTTTTGACTTTTCGTAAATGCCAGAATATATTTAAGCATAGGTGGCGAAGGTTCAAAATTAACACAACAAATGCTTTTTTCTTCAAGCATCATTTTTATACGAAGTACAGAAGCTAAAAGTTCTAAACCCATCCGATTCCTAAGTTTGTTTTTTGTTGATGTAACTCTTGAAAATACTCGTTCCACAGTTGCATTGCTTATTGGCAAGCTGTATAGCTTTAATGCGAATACAGAAATGTCTTTTAAAACAGGCTCTCCTTATTTTTCCTGTAATCCAAATACGAATTCAAAGAAAGATTTTACTTACATAAGGTCCAAAATCGAAAGAAAATTAAGTCGGAGATCAGTTATTTTGAACTCTATGTCCTAATGCATAAGGTTTAATATTAAATTCAGGTGAAAATAGAATGTTTTCTACATTATATTAGTGGTCTATTATTCATAATTTCGGGGTTTTGCATTGTCGCTTCAAAAAATTACACATTAAGAAAGAAAGGGTTCATCGTATAACAAATATTTGTACACTTACATAAAATTTATGAAAATAGCCCAATGTCGCGAAGTTGTGGGGGGAAGTAGCACAAAATTCGCAAAATCATAAATGTTGATAGCACAGGTCCTCAGAAGTAGCCCCATTTGCGAAAAGTCGCCCAATCTGGCAACCCTGCCCGGGCGGGCCGGGGCCGGGGCCGGGCGGCGGGCCGGGGCCGGGAGTGAGTGAAGTTAAAGTTTAAGTTACAACACAGACTGAAGATTTATAACTTAGCCAACCTTTATAATGTACTTAATGACGTCACGCGTCAAACAATTAAACCTAGTTACTTTTTATTTGCTATTGATACTTTTGGATTACTACATTTTTAGACTCAGAAAAATGTGATGCTTTCAAATGGTATATGTTTTATGAGTGTATGTTTAATATTGAAAAATGGAGCGCTCCTAGAGATTACCCAAACTTTTACAATTTTACTCTTATTCTTAAATGTGAGTTTCATTCGGCTCTCTTCTCGAAAATAATCAATTTCTGTTGGTATTCTTCTTTGGTAGCACAACAAAATAAACAGATTTAAAAATCAATCAAATTCAAAACTTGAAAATATTCCCTCTACAAGCACACATATTTGAATGCGTTTGTTGCACACACGCACACACACACACACACACACACACACACACACACTGATATATATAATATATATATATATATATCAGTCTTCATCTATTCTTTCTAGTGAACACACGCGTTTATCAAGTGTCCAGTCTCAGTTAATCTAATAAATTGTTTTTCAGTAAAATTAACTATGCAGTAAATGATATATTTATAGTAATTTTTAGTGCCTTCATATCTAACGTAACATATCTAAATTGAAATTATTTATTAAAAGAAGTTATAATTAAAGTAACCGAAGTTTTGCCATAAAGCGTTTTTTGCTGTCTTGAGAAATATTTCGCACAAGGTGTGAATCCCTTCGAGAGAGGTCGCAGACAGCATTAAAGCAGTTAAAGTAAAACGTGGTTCTATAAGGTTGTTTCCCTTTGCCTTGACGATTGTATATGAGAAGGTGTTAATCCTTTCCGAGGAACGTAGGCCAGACGGCGTGCGAAAAAGGTCACCCTCTCAAAAGTAGATAAGTTCTCCTTTACTTTTGCCTTTTTTTTTACTTAATTTTGTTAACGGCGATAAAAATAGACAAAATATGACGGCCAGGTAAACTGAAAGCTGAATGCTTTAACTGTAAAGTTCAATATTAGTGTATTGACTTTCCTGAAGGAAATTTTAGCGATATTACAACATTGGGTGTGTTTGTTTTGTAAACTTAGAGAAAACCATGAAAAGGAAATTAAAGAGGTGAAGGAAAACCAAGAAAAGAAAGTTAACGAGCTAAAGGAAATTCTAAAAAATTTTAAAAAGCTGGGATTGTAGCACTGGAAAGCCAAACCAGTGAAAGCAGCCACAGTGTAAACCCAACACCGGATATAAACTCTAAGGTTGAACGTTTAGAAGAGAGCATGACCCTTTTGGAAATTATAGTGAGTAGTCCGAAAAGTAGGACTAAGGAAGAAGAATCCAAGGTAGTTAAAAATAAAAGACCTTCAAAACCGAAATACAAGGATTCTGAACCCATCACCATAAAAATAAGTTTGAGTTACTTGCTGACGAAGAGTAGGAGTCCTTTTCAATTGGGGATTCTTTGGTCAGAAATCAAGTGGACTTTTTCAAGCAAAACACGAGACCAAGAGAAAACTTAGATGTTTTCCAGGTGCCACAAGTCAGAGAATAAATCGGAAATAAGACAACGTTAACATAAAACGTAAAAGTTGTCTTATTATTGTACATGTTGGCAGCAATGACATCTTTCAGATAGAGAGAGGAGGGAAGACTGAAGCCATTGTAAACACGTTTAAAAACCTGACCGATTAAGATTAAGAAAACACTGACATGGGGCCCCCTTGTAACGTTCCGCAACGCTAGACCAGACACCCACTAAGATGTTATGTAACCCCTGATAGGGGGTGTCTGGTCTGGTCTAGCGCTACGGAAGGTTATACGGGGGTGGGGGGTGTCAAATTTTAGCAAAACTAGCGTTACGTAATTTTTGAACGGCCCCTAAGAATGCATGCTAGTGGATGTACCTTAAGTAAAGCTATTAGCATAAATAACACAGTAAAACACATTTGCGAAAATAAAGGAATAAATTTTGTCGATTTTTGCCCTAATTTTTCCATTGCAGAGAATACGTTGGCTGAAATGGGATTCATTTCAACCAAAACGGTAAAAAAAATGACAATTTTCCGAACATTAACTTCTATAATATTTTTAAATTAAGACCTCCGCAACCACTAACTGATCCTGCTCCATCAGTAGTTAAACCTACTCCACGAGCAGTAAATTCTACTCCATCAGTTGTTAGTCCTACCAGTGCATTGTCTGATCAAACGACCCCCTCAGCATCACTCGATTCACCTGCTTCGGGAAACGACCTAGGTCAAATAGGAGAAACACTAACTTAAAATCTCTTGAGTAATGTTAAGTAACAGCAACCATAATCTGATTAGGTTTGACCTCAGGGTTCCAATTAGTACTCGAGAAAAGACGCACGAAAGGATGGATTTCTCCAGAGCAAATTTTGAAAGTTTCCGAAGTAGTTTAAATATTCTTGAAGTTCTAATAAGCAAGGCTGTTAATGTCACCTATAGCTCATATAGGGATCAATTTAGAATATTACAGTACACTTTTATACCCACTAAAATATCATAGTTTCCTTATCAACTAAGACGTCGAAATGGTTTACAATGAAATTAGCAATGTTATTACGGAAAGAAATACAGTAGAGCCTACGAAATACTTAAGTGACATTTCAACCAGACTAATTCAGGAAATTATATAACCCTACTTCGGAGGGTTAAAACCTTAATTAGATCAGCTAAACGTGATAAAGAAGTTAGAGTTGCCTCACTCTGTAAAGTTAACGGTAAAGAGTTTTTTGCCCATGTTAATCGCAGAAAGCTAATTAAAAACGCTGTAGGTCTCCTAAATGATAGATATGGCAAACTGAAATTTAGTGATATAGATATAGCTGGTATGCTGAACGAGTTCTTCGTTACAGATTTCACGGTAGAAGATTTAACTGAAGTACCAAATCCATAGATTACGTATGACGGTGACCATCCCTTAGAGACCATATTTTTTACAAAAGATGAGCTGCAGCAACTAATTGATAAGACGATTACGTACAAATCACCTGGTCCCGACTTATTTCTTCCAAGAGTATTTAAAGAAGTTAGCCACAATATTGTTGATGATTTAGTAACTATATTCAAATAATCCTTCTAATTAGGGAAAGTTCCAACCGACTGGAAATTAGCAAATGTAACACCAGCCTTTAAAAAGGTGGATTGACAAAATGCGTGGAATTACCGCCCGGTCAGTTTAACGTCAATTGCCGGCAAACTGTTGAAATCCATTATTACAGAATGTGTTGTGCATCATCTTGACTCAAACAATTGAATTTTTTATTCTCAACATGGATTCAGGCAGCATAGATCTTTTCTAACAAACCTGTCAGAATTTTTCCATAATATGTATACTTTATACGACTCAACTTATAGATACAGTCAGTGGCGTATTAATAATTTTTAGACACTGGGACCAAAATATTCTTGGGCCCCTCAACAAGACAAATCTTCGAGTCGTAAATTGATAAAACCATTTTTTTATAAAACCATTTATTTCTAAATCAAATAATGCAAGTTTTACATATATATATATATATATAGCAAGCTGCTACAATTACACCAAACCAATTACACGAATACCAGTCCACTACTAATTTACAAAAGTTGATCACAAAATCATCCACCACCAGTCTACAAAAGTTTTTTGCGCGGCTTCATATCGCTAAATTTTCCAATCGCAAGCTCCGAATTTAAATTCTGCAAAATATCTTTTTCTATGAATAACAATGACAGACTTTTCAATTTCTTTTGGGTTAGCATTTGACGTTTAACATTTTTAACCATGCTCAAATGAGAAAAAGAACGCTCCGCAGTTGCATTTGACATCATCAAACAAATAAATGCGATAAGCAATGAAAGCATTTGGGAAAACAGCCCTCAATTTGTGAATTTTCTGTAGTACCCCTAATGGTCGAGTGTCAGCTAAAGCGTTTTGTTTGACAAGCAGTACAAAATGCTGAAACTCAAATGGGAAGCTGTCCTCAAAATCATTTGGGTAATGGACTAGCCAGATTTTTTTTTGCTTTTGATGCTTCCTCTGAAGTTAGTTGAGAGATATTGTTGAGTATTCCAAATTTATCATTGATATCATTCTAAACATCGGCCTCTCAAACAGCTGGGCCCTGGCCCCCCCTGGCTCCCCCTTAATACGCCACTGGATACAGTATATATCGATTTTCAGAAAACCTTTGACAAAGTCCCTCACGCGAGATTGGTAACTAAAGTTAGAGGACTAGGAATTATAGGGCTCATTTCCAAAGTGGATTGAAGACTGGTTAAGGCAGTGCTATTCAACCTTTACTGGGGCTCTCAACCCTTATCGAACAATTAAGAAAATTCATCTACCCGTCTCTTTCGAAACGAAATTTCTTTGATTTTTATTAAAGCCTCAACTAGAAATATCATTAGCCACCTCTTATTTTCATTGTTTAAATATTTTTAGCGCTTAGTAGCCTCTGTACGAAACAAAGGCTAGCAGACTCTTAACTTAGAATTATTCGTCGGATAAATAATTGCACTCATGAAACCATAAATACAGTTTTATTAATTAATCGACAGTATGGAAATAAGCCAAAACTTTAAGTAAAAGAAAACAGAACATTCTTTTAAGAAAAAAAATTCTTTAACAAAAAAAAGAAACTGCCATATTCACAGAATTAAAAGTTATAAAAACGGTTGGACATATAACATTCGACAATAAAACTAGTTATATTTTATGAATTTATTCCACAAACCAATAAAAGCAGGTAAATACACAAGAATTTTAGTAACTTGGTTGCTGCTGTACATTAAGGTGTCCCATTTATGACATTGTTTTCAGATCCATTAAACATACCTTTTTTCTTGTTAGAAATGGTTCACTTTTACTAAATATATCAAAAAAAGATTCAATTCAACAATTTTGGGGTCCCCGACCCACCCCGAAAATGGCCCTCCCCCCCCCCGGAAAATGCTAGAAATATCTATTTTGTGTTGTAATCAACCTATTGTGTCCCACTAATGGCTTTTTTTTCAGTTTTTATTGAACATAGCTTTTTTCCTATTAGAAATGGTCCACTTATACTAAATATATCAGAAAAAGATTCAATTTCAATATGTTATGAGTTAAGGTACAATAAAAGGCATTTGATCAGGTTAGTGGGGCTCAAATTCTCAACTAAGAAAGGGACTTTTTTATTTTAGCTAAGAAAGGCGCAATAGCAAGAGTTTATTGTGGAATCAAAAGGAGACGTTTTGAAGCATTTTTTCTACCTCAGAAGAAAACAAATGTAAGGCCCTAATATTTCCAAAGAGGAAAACATTTAGAATGTTTTGAAAAAAGTTCAAACAATTTGGGAAAAGGCGGGCATTCCATCAAAGGATGTCGTAAGACATAAAACCCCACGAACCATGCTACTAAACTTGATAAAATTAAATGAAACAGTAATAAAGAGCAAAAAGCTAAATGTTATGAAACAAAAAAACAAAGTTACTTGGGTCAGTTGAATGATCTGTTTGATATTTCTACACAAAACGTATTTCACGAGATAAGAACGGATTCTCTAAGAACTCAGGAACAAATTAAAGAGTACATAAATTTCCTAGAAGACCAAAGAAGGGAGGAAGATGTAATTCTTCGGGTGAAGAATATTCTCCAGAACCCCAGCCAGGCCCATCAAAACCAAGACCAAGTAGTTTGCTTCAATCAACACAAGTATCAAACAGAGCAGATCGTCTTGGACTCTCCATAAGGCAACGTACAGTTTTTGCATCAGTTGTCGCCGCAGAGTGTGGCAAAAACATAGAAGAATTGAGCATATCCAAAAACTACTTCAGCTCGAGCAGCTACAATATCAAGAAAAAGAACGTGGCAGGACATCGAAGGTGATTTCCTTCCTCCCCAGTATGTTCTGATCCATTGGGATAGCAAAATGATCTGTAATTTATCGGGTGGAAAGGAGGAAAGATTGGCAATATTAGTTACTGGGGAAAATGATTTTCAGAAATTACTCCCCGTAGCAAAAATCAAAGACAGTACCGGATCAGCTCAAGCAACAAGCGTGTTTGAAACCATCTCAGAATGGAAGCTAGAAGACAATGTGTATGGGCTAGTATTTGATACAACTGCCTCAAACACTGGATGGAAAAAAGGTGCACGCCAAAAGGTGGAAGAACTTCTTGGAAAAAAATTACTGTGGATGGCATGCCGTCATCATATTTCTGAGAGGATTTTGGCTACTGTCTACATCAGAATATTTGGCAAAACTAATTAACCTGAAAATGAAGCCTTCAAAAACGTTAGAGAAAGTGTTTGGAAAAATATTGACACTAAACTGCCTCACAGACACCTTGAAATAAAAGATAGGTATTTAAGAGATATGAGAGAATCCAGTATCAGTTTCATGAATGATATTCTTAATCAAAAGAGTTCCCTTCCTCGCGATGACTATAGAGAATTGGCAGAGACAATTCTCCTCATTCTGAATGAAGTGCCTTCCAGAGGAATTCATTGCATTAAGCCAGGAGCCTTCCATCATGCAAGATGGATGGCTTCAATCCTTTGCAGCAATAAAATGTATGCCTTCTCTCACCAAGCTGGCTACGATGATGTTACTATTCAAAAACGTGAAAGAATTTGTCAGTTTACATCCCTTTTTTATGGAAAATGTTGGTTGTCCTGTACTAAATCATCCGACGCTCCTCTAAGTGATCTTAGATTCTACAATGAATTGATAAAACACAAAAAAATAGACAGTGAGGTTGCCGAATCTGTCCTAGCCATTTCTCGAGGTCATTATTGGTACTTGACTGAAGCTCGTCCCCGTGGCTTTGTTTGGCTCTGTTAATAATGAAGAAAAGGTTAAGATGGCCAAAGAATTAACAAAATATGATCCTCCTCAAGAGTTCACACCAGGTCAGCCTATCTTCCATATTCTGAAGCAGGGTGTCAGACTTCATCGCCTCATAGGTCCAAGATTTTGGTACCTATTCAGACTTCTGAACTCATCTAGGGAATGGATTAAAAAACCCATATCATTATGGGAAGAAGATGACTATTTTAAAAGAATGAGGGGCCTTATTTCGTCTGCCAAAGTAGTAAATGACACGCCAGAGCATGGCGTCAAGCTCAAGCAAGATTTTCATGGGCATTGTAACTTTGTAAGGATGAAAGTGAGTTTCAACAACTTTTGAAGGTCGTTGAACAAAATAGACATGCAATCCCAAACATGACGAAGAAAAATTTGGTCACTGCTCTGAGGTTAAAATGTAACTAAGATTATTTGTTTTTGTTTTTTGTTTTAAGCTTTGTTTCAAGCGAAAAAAAGTTTGTTCATTGCTTTGAGTGCAAAATGTTCCTAAGATTACTTTATTTTGTTTTAACCTTTATTTTCTTATGTTATTGGTAAAGATCTTTTTCTGTGTTATTTTTGAGAAATAAATAAAAAAATACGATGGGGCTTTGTTAACATTGTCCAAAGCTTAAAGTATTTTAATTTATATAATTTTAACCTAATGTTAACCAAGTTGTTCCCACTTCGATTCGATAAGATGAAAAAAGTTCTTACTCGTCTTATCCTTTCGAGGCCCATCGCCGCAGAGCTGCATTGGGATGATGCTCTAAGGGGGGGGCGGTAACACCATACTACTGTTTCTTGTACTTTACTGAATAAAGCTTCGAATTACCTTTCTTTTGATATCAAATATGTTGATATTTGACAAAAATCTTGTTCATTTAAGTCGATTACCATACAAAAAATGGGTATTTCTAGCATTTTTAGGGGGGCCCATTTTCGGGGGGGGGGGTCGGGAACCCAAAATTTTTAAATTGAATCGTTCTTTGATATATTTAGTAAGAGTGAACCATTTCCAACAGGAAAAAAGGTATGTTCAATGGATCTGAAAAAAAGGTCATAAGTGGGACACCTTGCTGTACATGGCCTGCAATCATTTCGTAGCACGCCGTTATCCTTGTCTCCAGGGCTCCTCGTATCAAGGAATTGAGTTTCTCTGCTTCGACTTGATTACAGTAAGAGAAGAGAAACCTTGCTCACACAAATGAATCGTTGCCATTCGAATGAGAATGTATATAGCCATTTCACTTAACCTCTGGTACTCAGGAATTTGAAAAAAAACACCGTAATATTCACAATTTCTGAATTAAATTTTTTGCGCACCATCCGTCTTCAGACCAATCAAATCCGCGTTCAACTGCCCAACGTCAACTTGGTCTTTAGTAAACGGGTGAACAATCCATAGGTGAAAGTTCAAAGACAGTGTCTCTCTCCGCGAAATGTGCCTCGAGGTTCTCTCCAAGCAAATTTAGATGATCCGTAATCAGGGCAGACATCCTCTGTTCTAATGATTCCTCGATCTGTGCCTCCTATGCACAGTCCCTCATGAATTCATCAAAGTTTGCGAATTCTGAAAATTCCTTCTTTTCTACCTTGGATTTCCAAAGCCGCAGCTTCAACTTGAGGCCATTCACTTTTCCCATTACTCCAAAAATATCTCAACCTTTAACTTGAAGTCTTAAGTTTAATTTGTTTAAATGCTCGAAAACCGAAGCCATATAAGACAGCTTTGCCAACTAGAAGTTGTCCTGAAGTTTGAGCGTTTTCTCATCTCCCCCTTCTGTGACACAAGAAAACGCACAACTCTTCCCTCAATGCAAATACGCGGTTTAAAACTTTTCCACGAGACAGCCCTCGCACTTCGCTATGAAATGGTAGTTCGGTGAACTCAGCCACCATATCTTTGCACAGTTCATTAAACATCCTACGTTTTTTCGCGTGAGATTGGATAGAATTCACCATTTTCACTACATCATCAAGAAGCTCTTCGAATGCATTCTTTTTGCCACGATTTCCAGCTCCACTCAGCCGTTTTACCACACGTACCTCACGGTGAATAGCACAGTGAATCGAAACACAATCCGGGGAAATTAATTGTATCTTTCTGACTACTCCATTCATTGATCCAATCATGGCAACCGCACCATCTGTGGTTACAGATTTGCAAGTCTTCCAGTCCAGTTTCTCTTCCTTCATTAAATCATCCAGCTTCTTCAATATAGCATCTGATGTCGTATTTACTCACACCTTATGGCAGCAGAGGTAGTGATCCACGATCGTTTTTTATTCCATATCTGGAAAACGGCATTACACAATGAGCTCTGCATCCCCTCCCACATCTGTTGTTTCATTGAGCTGGATGCCGAATGAAGGTGCTTGCCGCAACTTATGAAGAAGTTGATCCTTCAAATCTTCAGCTATACTCATGTATCGCCGACGAATCGTGGTGTCTGACAGGGGAATCTTTCTGACCTTTTCCACCGCCTTCTTTCCTCCATGAACAAGGTCTGCAGCTATTTCCAGACATGGCAGTACCACTCTTTCCAGGTCAGTCTACGGTTGTTTCGTTTTAAGAAGTACATGTGCCATCTTCAACGAAGCCAGAACAAGTAGTTTTTTGTTTCCGTGTTTCACTTGCTTCTCAAAAGAGGATTGTTGCTTCCAATAAGAAGACAAAGTTTCTCCGAAGAATTTCTTTGATTTGTTCTGATGTTCTGGGTGCTTTGACTTCAGGTGAAGGACAAGTTTTGATGAAACAACATTGGCGTTGCTGTACATGGTATAACAGAAAAGACAGTTTGCTGATGGATAAGGATTCAAACTCTCCTCCTTCGAACGAAAAAACCCAAACCTGATGTGGTCCTCATTCCATTTTCGCTGTTTCTGTTTCGATGGCTGAGGTCTCATCTTCCGTTTTACCGCTCCAGTCGTAGAAGGCCTATTAGATTTTTTCTTCTTCACTGCTGTGTTCAGACTGCTCTTCGACTGGCTTCTCTTCTCCAACGATGACCTCTTCACTTTCGGTGACAGATTTTTTGAAGTATTTATGCAAAGACATCATGAGAGCAAAAACTGAAAAGTAAACAAAATTATAAATCAAATAGCACAATACATATAACAATGGACAATACAATACACGGTAAAATAGCGATAAACAAAGCCATACGAATAATTGGTCAAATTCTAAGGACGTTTAATAGTATGCAAGAACGTGTAATGTTTTTTATAAAATCAAATGGTTTGGATCACTTTAACATATTTCTTCCCAGAAACCTCTCTTTAACATATTGCTTCCAAGTGTATATCACTTTAACATATTGCTTCCCAGTGTTAATCACTTTAACATATTGCTTCCCAATATTTAGGATAAGGAGTACGATAAAAATGTTCACTTTAATAAAGTAAAGGCATAAAAAGTAAATCGTAACATGTTAAAATATTAGATTGAAAGTAAATTTATTAGAATTGTTGCGCTATATGGTCACACAAAGTAAAAAATGGATTTCGGAAGAATCGGTCACGCCACATCATTTGCCACAAGTACGAGTTGAGTAGCTCCTTTTTGCATCCTTTCATTTTCTTTATATATTTAATGTAGGTTAACTGAATGCCCGGTTAGGTCAACTGAATGCCCGGTTAGGTCAACTGTACGCCCTTGACGATTGGTTAGGTTAAGTTGTGATATTTTCGTTAAAACTAATGAAAATATCACGACTAACCTAACCAATCATCAAGGGCGTACAGTTGACCTAACCGGGCATTCAGTTAACCTACATTAAATATAGAAAGAATGCCCGGTTAGGGCATTTATAACTTTGTTTACGGTCGGTAGGTTATCTCCTAGATTACCAACCTCTTTCTAACGAACCAACCTTTCTCTTTTTAATATATTGCTTCCCAGTGTTAATCACTTTAATATATTGTTTCCCAGGAGGGATCATTTTAACATATTGCTTCCCGAATGCTTTGGGAAGCAATATGTTAAAGTGATCCAATGGTTTTGTATAAAGTAGTTTTTGCAATTCTGCTAATCTCATCCATCCCCTCATCCACCCCACGTAAGCTCTCCACCCCAAAATAAATCTCATCCACCCAAGGGTGGACCGTCCACCCAGGTTGAATAGCACTGGGTTAAGGGATAAAAATCAAAGAATGGTAATAAATGGAGTGACTTCAGAGTGGGTCCCCATTACCAGTGGAGTTCCACAGGGTTCCATTCTAGGTCCTTTACTTTTTATCATTTGTATTAACGAGATAGACGTTGGGTTCCTTAATACATTTTCTAAATTTGCAGACGATATCAAATTAGGAAATAGTGTAAGTAGTGAGGAGGACGTAAGAACGCTTCAAAATGATCCTGATGGATTGGGCGAATGGCCTACTACTTGGCAGATGCCATTCAACTTGGACAAATGTAAGGTAATGCACATACTGTAGGTTACAAGAACCCGAAGACCGATTACTCTTTGTTAGGGGAGGAACTTAACTGAGATTGATCGAGAGAAAGATTTAGGAGTTTTTATTAGTAATAATCTCAAACCGCCAAAGCACTGTGCAGAAGTCGAAAAGAGGCCTTAAAAATACTAGGTCATATTAAAAGACAGTTCCAATTTAGAAACAAGGAGATTGTAATGTCTCCTTACAATTTACTAGTTAGATCTCAACTTGAGTAGTGTGTGCAACTTTGGTCTCCGTCCCTAAGGAAGGATTAGGGCTGTGTGGACACGTTTTTCAGTACATCCCATTTGTAGACAAATCCGCTGAAGAAAATAAACAAATCTTGCATTAAGGAGAAGAAGCTGACTATTTCTCCAGAAGCATAATCTGCATCATTAATAACTAAATTCAAGGAATAACACAAACATGATACGAAAAAAGGCTTTTAGGTTTAACTGGAGAATTCTGCTTTGCAGTCCCGAGCGTTGTTCTTTCATATTTGCCCCACTCTCATATCCTTGACCCCTCATATTTTTCAAAGATAGTCCCAATTCATCTAGTTCTTTTAAAACTATTTCGGTTAATCCAGCCCCAGTTGTACCTACTGCAAGAAGAACGCAGAAAAAATGTTCACGAGGCACATATTTACCAGTTTCAGACTTTTCTTACAAATCTTAAAACTAAAGATAGTTATTCAACGTGACTCTTACTGGGTGTCTAATCAATTATATTAATAAATATACTTCGCCTCTTTAAGTTAATTTTAATTTTTTATTTTTTGTGCAAGTGTTGATAGTAATTCATTTTGTATTTTTTTATTCATGTAATTTACATTCCAAACGTTTGAATTGTTTCGTTGTGTGGATAAAATTTTGCCATTAAATAAGGAAATTTTCATAAGTTTTGGTATTTATTAAATACAGTAAACCTATCTTAAAAATTTCATAATTTTATAATCCTTGTGATCCTATAATTCTGCTAGTCCTCATAGTCCTTCAAATTCCCTAATTACCAAGCTTAAGATTTTAGAATTATATAATTTTTTATTTTAATTCAATTTTAATTTTAAATTTATTAATACAATAACTTTGTAACTTATAATTTTATAATCCTTATTATCTTATCATTTTGCGATTCTCACAATTCTTCAAATTCTGTAATCTCTAATTTTAAGATTCTATAATGACATAAATTTTATGTACTGTATGCATATGTGTATGTACGTGTATGTGTATGGATGTATACTTATGTATATATATATATATATATATATATGTGTTGTGTGTGTGTGTGTGTGTGTGTGTGTGTGTGTATAACTCAATAATTTTATAACTTTCAACTCCATGGTCTCATCGTGGAAACATATATATCAGGTTCTTCGTTCTTGCTTTAACTTCAACCGTTTTTATTTTATTTTATATATATACATATATGTATATATGTGTGTGTGTGTGTGTGTGTGTTTATGTGTACATATATATATGTTTATATGTGTATATACATATATGTCTGTATTTGTGCTGTATATTCTTAGTTTTTATTTTTTTTAATCTTTTTTCTTAACTCTATGATTAACACTTTGCGTACTCGTGAATGAAATCAGTGAGTCTCAAAATAAAATAAATAGCAACTATGTGACAGTGGATATCTTCTTAAACGAGCGACACAGTAACGGAAACATTTATTTTGAACTTAAATATCAGAAGCCTTCCAAATCACTTTCATGAGTTGACAGCCAATCTAAAATTGTTACAATATAAATTCACATGTATCATATTGACCGAGAGACCTGGTTAAATGATAATAAGTCATTTTTTAATATCTCGGGCTACATGAGCCACCACATAATTATGTAGAAATAATAACAGAGGCGGTGGAGTAAGCATTTATATAGACACTGATCATAATAGTAAGAGTATTGAGCAATTGACAGGCATAAATCATCATTCTGAAACCCTTGCAGTTGAGGCGTATATAAAAAAATATTTCCTATTCAATGTTAAGTATCTACCGACCACCAAATGGTAACGTGGCATTGTTTACTGCGAGCATAGATAAAACTTTAACTTTTAATCACACCAACAATAACTGCATCATTGCGGGAGATCTAAACATTGATCTCGCTAAAATAAACTCTAACAATAATGCTAACTCTTTCTACAATCTCGTTACCGCAAATGCCTTTAATTTAACTGTATCTAAACCAACAAGACTACATAGTACCAAAGAAAAGTCCACTTCATTAGACCAAATCTGGGTGCGATCTTCTCTTGACTGTACGTGAGATATACTCCTATTATACATTACAGACCATCTGCACACATACACAATGCTAATTAGCCATTTGCTAATGCAGGAGAGAATAAAAATTTACTATAGACTCTGCACCTATAATAATAAATTAAAATTACCAGAGATATCAAATTTTGACTGGTCGAGAATAACTAAAAGTAACTGTGAAATAGAAACAAAATTTCAAACATTCTCAGACACTAATGGATATAATTATTTAACACTAATTTTCCTATAAAGTCGAAACTCGTGTCAAAAAAGGCCAATAACTCCAGCCCTCATTGTAAGCATAAACGGTAAACATTCTCTCTATAAACTATGGAAGAAAGATATGTCAATGAACAAACATGTAAAAATTATTGTTACACACTAAATTCGCTCATAAAAACCGCAAAAGCGGACCATTATTGTTTTAAAATTACCGAACAAAAATCTAATCCTAAAAGATTATGGAATACTTTAAAGGTCCTAATTAACGTCAAAAAAGGAAAGACAGATCCCGTAACTTCGTTAACACAGGATGGAAATTCGTACATTGATCCGAAACACATGGCCAATTTATTTAAACAATTTCTTTTCGAAAATAGAAAGCAATACGGCAGCTGCCATGCCAGAATCAGACAGTCATCAACAATATATGCCACAACCCACACCAAATACTTTCTTCTTTGAATCAATTCTGCTAAACGAAACATCAGCTACGTTAAAAAACTTAAAAAATAAAAGCGCTGATATCAGTTTAATTCCAGTGAAAATATATAAAGAAATATCAGATGATATAAAAATCCCACTCACAGGACTTATGAATGAGTCAATAGTACAAAATGTATTCCCTGATCACCTGAAGAGAGCCAGGGTTTGTCCAGTATTCAAATCAGGCAGCCCTGATTCTCCATCCAATTACCGACCAATCTCCATCTTACCAACTCTGGGTAAAATATTTGAAAGAATCCTATACAACAGACTAATCAAATTCTGAGCTAAGTACGACATCCTAACAAAAACACAATTTGGGTTTAGAGAAGGCCACACCACAGAAGACGTCATTAACATGCTATTAGAAAATATCTATAAAAACCTAAACTATAATAAACACACAATCTTAGTTTTCTTTGACCTGTCGAAAGCCTTTGATACGCTCTCACATGATATCTTACTAGACAAATTAAACACATATGGCATAAGGGGAAATGTGCTAAATTGGCTTAAATCATACCTCTCTAATCGTCACCAGTATGTTAAAGTAAAATTAATGACATTATATCAGAATATGGTGTATTGGAAAGTGGGGTTCCACATGAGTCAATCCTTGGACCCTTACTCTTCTTAATGCATGTAAATGACTTTTATCGATTAACAACATTAGACTGTATTCAATATGTAGATGATACACCATTCACTTCTACACACCACGACATCAATTACCTAATGAACGAAGTGAACAGGCAATTAAATCATGTTTATAAATGCATGTGTGCAAATAAGCCTTTACTAAACTTGACAAAATCATCAAATATGATCGTAACTAAAAAAAAATGCAATCGTGCACACACCATTAATAATTGGAAACACTCCTCTTGCAAAAGTAAATGAAGTTAACGTCCTTGGCATCAAGTTAGATGAAAAATTAAATTTTAAAAGCCACACAAAACATATCAAATGAAACATATCTAGATTTCTTGATATAATGTTTAAACGGTGTTACTGTAATATGCGGTCTACCTACGATTCGGCGGTCTACCTTTTAATTATAGCTTCTTATCTTCTTATTATTTTATTATTAGGTTAATTGTACGCCCTTGACGATTGGTTAGGTTAAGTCGTGATATTTTCGTTAAAACTAACGAAAATATCACGACTTAACCTAACCAATCATCAAGGGCGTACTGTAGTATGCGGTCTACCGTTAAGTATGCGTTAGTAGTATGTTTAACTTCTTTAATAATTCCTTAATTGTGTAAATTAAATTATAATTCCTTTCAATTCATTTTCAATTCCTTTTAAATATTTTGAACGGTAGACCGCATACTACAGTAGAAACTTAATGGTAGACCGCATACTACAGTAGAAACTTAACGGTAGACCGCATACTATAGTAGCACCGTTTAAACTATAAAAAAAACAATTCCCCAAAATGCCCTTCTCACCCTGTATTACTCATTTTTCCATCCGCACTTGCAATATGGAATCACAGCATGGGGTAGTACAAAGAATTATATACAGGGTGTCCCAGAATTAACTATCTATTTCAATGAAATCGGACAAATTTAATAAAAACTGATATAATTTTGTGTTTATTACTAAATTATGATCCAAAAACAAATAGATTTATAAATCATGTCAAAACTTTATTTACTTAAATGTGATAAGCCTTTTTCATCAGTGTCGAACGCAAGATTCTATGAACTGTTGTCTTGGATATGTTGAGTCTTCGACCGGCCTCCCTAACCGAAGTTGTTGGTTCATCCTCAAACAATTGTCGTACCTGTTCGGTACTGTTACGTGCTGTCCTTGGGCGTCCTTTTCCCACCTCGTCGTGTACGGATCCAGTTCTTTTAAATTTGTTCACAAGTTCACGAATCGCTTTGTCTGTAGGACCGGTTCCGTGGGTGGAATCTTCTTGTAAATTTTTCTCTGATTTCATTACATTGCATTCCTTTGATACAGGATGTTACAACAAAGATGCGTTCTTGTGTATTCATTATTAATAGGGTTCTATAGGAGAATGAAAATAAAACTATGAAAAAATTATGAAAATAAAATTATGAAAAAAATTTAGAAATTTATACATTTTTAACACATATTAAACATGATAAACATAAATAAAAGTGTGTTTTTAAAAAATTTGTCCGATTTCATTGAAATAGATAGTTAATTCTGGGACACCCTGTATATTATATCCGCTAGAAGTAATCCATAAAAAAATGTTCAGAAACTTAAATATTCAAAAACTAAATAACCTGTATAAACTTACTGTCAGTATCAGTATGTTTAAAGTTGCAAATAAGATAAACTATACTTAGCCCATTCACAGGGCGTTTCCACCCCCCATCAGATCAACCACGATCATAACACAAGGCTTCCCAATGATTTCATACATAAACCAAATTATTCCAATGCAAATTCCAGGAAATGTTCTCTCCTACAAAGGGGCAGATATCTGGAACACTATACACTAGGGCGGAGCGTTTTTACACTTTTTTCGATTTTCGTTTTCTAATAGCGCGGAAAAGTGGCTCTCCCACGTCGAAAGTGAGTGTGTAAAATCTCAGAGATCTGCAATAATATCTTCTGCCTCCGCACGCGCGTTGAAAATCCAAAAAATGCGCCAAAATACACATTTTTTCAATATTTTCCTATAGTTTTAATTTTCATCCTACCTTCTTGTAGTTGCGAGGAAAAGCATCCTAAAGGTTTATTTTAGATTAGTTTTAAATATTTTTGAACTGCGATAATATCTTCTGCCG
The DNA here is from genome assembly GCA_023014485.1 of Bathynomus jamesi. NCBI lineage: Eukaryota > Metazoa > Arthropoda > Malacostraca > Isopoda > Cirolanidae > Bathynomus > Bathynomus jamesi. Next base: position 37,604 of record JAJOZX010010829.1, read on the forward strand.
CCGCAAACGTTCCAAATTACAAAAAAATCCGCATAAACCACGTATTTTGCATATTCAGCCTATACACTAATAAATTCACTTTTTACGTCATGTTGTACTCCCACAGCGTTCTAGAAGCTTCTCCACAGCCTGGTATGGTGTGTTGCTCGTCATTGCCATATACGGCAATGAGTCAGTGAGTGATGACTGATGAGTCATGACTCACAGCACTCTACCAGGCCTTCTTGCTCTCACCTCCCCGCAGTGTTGTGCTAGCTACGTTTCGGGTAAGATGTGGATTGTGTTGCTCTTGCTGTTAATACATCTTTGGAACACGACAACACGCATATGTGGACATATACTGCATATTTTTGTGCATAATAATACGTTGGTGTAATATACAAAACTTCTGCAGAATGCAGGAATATTTTACATTTTAGGAGTAATTTCAAAATTTTTATATTAATTACTGTGTTTTTCACAATGTCAGTACCAGCTCAAGCAAAAAGAACTTCTTCAAGTTGCCCTATATTTGGGGCTCCAGCTGATCTAGACAAGAGGGGCCTTCCAACCTATGACGTTCTGAAATATTTTCGTCAAATAAGGTTGAATCTGAAGACATCGAAGAAAGAGCCTACAGTTGCAGAAATTTCGGGTGTTCAAAAACACTCGAAGATTTGTGGAAAACAGCCTCTATTCCTACTGTTTCTCATAACAGTGTCGTTCAAATGATAAAAAATTTCCATGAAAAATGTCAAAACCTTCTAAAGTCAATAAAAAAGGAAACAAGATAGTGACTCATTCAAAATTAAATTACAAACATTTCAAAATGAGGCAGAAAACAAATTATTTGACATCAGTGCTTGCAAATGTGAAAATTTTGATAAGTGTTCATGTGAAAACCATCTCAAGGTTCCAGCAATTGAACAAGACTTCCTTAAAGATCAGAGAACAACAAGAAAATTGGCAATAGGCTCTCTTGATGTTTCACAAACTCGTAAAGATCTAGCAACTATTGCTAGAAGACAACAGAGAATGAAACAATATGAACCAAAACGATCTACCAGTAAAGGACAAGCAACTGAAACACTGTCATCAACATCAAGTGAAGCAGAACGAGCGGATTCTGATTATGAACCGACACAGGGAATCTAATCGATGGAACAATCTCATCATGGAACAATCTCATCATTGGCTATAGCTTGTGACGGAACTGGTGTGTCAGACAGGTCTGCTGCTATAATTGCTTCGGCTGTTCTTGAAGATGGGAATTATAAACGAAAAAGATTTAAGTTCAGTAATAGACAGATGCAAAGTAAGGAGAGCTAGAAAAAGAGTGAGATCTATCATTCAAAAGAGAGATTACGAAGAAGAAACTATGGAGAGTGTCTATTTCGATGGAAGAAAGGACAGAACTGCAGTGCAAGAAAAAGTTGGCAGTAAAGGTTATCAAAAAATATAACAGAAGAACATGTCACTTTGTTTCAAGAACCAAACTCGCATTATATTGGGCATGTAACTCCCGCTTCTGGCTCAGCACAGAGTATATCTTCTGCAATTTTGGATTTCTTTCGCTCAAATGAGATTGATACTTCAGAAGTTAAAGCCATTGGATGTGACGGGACAGCAGTTAATAAAGGACCAAAAGGAGGAGTGATAAGAAGTATTGAAGAGCACTTTCAGAGAGCACTCCACTGGCTGATTTGCTTGCTTCACACTAATGAACTTCCCTTGCGGCACATAGTGACTGACATTGATGGTAAAACAACAGGTCCTCATAGTTTTACGGGGCCTATAGGAAAAGAGTTAATTGATTGTGAAAAGAGACCTGTTGTTGAGTTTGAAGCAGTTGAAGCGGAAGAAATTGTAGTTGACAGAGATGATCTGAGCACAGATCAGAAATATTTTGCAAATATCTTTGATGCTGTGTCAAAAGGTAAATGTACTCCCTCTCTAGCTCAAAGGAAACCAGGCAAAATGGCACACTCCAGATGGGTGACAACTGCTAACCGCATGCTTCGTCTTTACGTTTCAACTGAAGAACCTTCAGACAACCTTAAGTGTATCGTGGATTATATTATGAAAGTTTATATACCAATGTGGTTTCAAATCAAGAGAAATTCTTCAGCAACACAGGGAGCAAAACATCTTTATCAAATGATACAACGCTCGAGGTCGTTGAGTGCCCTCTGTATAGAAATAGTTGGTCGTGTTATTCAGAGAAATTCCTATTTTTCTCATCCTGAGAATGTTCTCCTTAGTATGATTCACGATGAAGCAAAACATGTCAGAGAATTAGGATTGAGGTGAATCCTTAAAGCAAGAGATTCTGAGTCAGCCGCAGTGAGAATGTTTAAATTGCACACGTTGAACTTTCAGTGCAGTGAGTACTACAACATGATTAACTGGCAAACTTATGAGCTGTCAGGAGATGTACCTGATTTCATCCCACGCTTTCCTTGCCACACCCAAGCGGTTGAACGGCATATAAAGCTGGTAATAGAGGCTTCAGCTGCAGTATGCGGTTCAGAGGCAAGGGATGGATTTATCAGAGCAGGATTAGAATCCAGAAAGAAAATGTCAAGAATGGAAACAAAAAGTGACTACAGTGTGTAACTAGCCTAAGTCCGATAATGGTAGGGTGGTTGGGTCGGGCAGGGAGGAACTCGAAATGCAGCCACCTCCACGTGGTGAGTTCTGCGTTATTTTATCAATATAGTTCATTCAATATTGACGAAATAAGCGAGGAGCTGCATGCGTATTACATAATAAGTCATAAAAAATAAACCAAGCATATGCAAAGTAAACTGCATTGGTGGACCTAAATTATTTAATTGTTCAAATATATAAACTTTTTAAATTACTAAAATATGATATAATGAATTGTTAATTGCATTACTTAATACACAATTAACGAATAAACTGTGGTGTAGGGCCGAAGTTGACCATAATAGCGTCATTATATGTAAAATACGCAATTTATGTAAATTTTCCCGTATTTTGGAGCGTTTGCGGAGGCAGAAGAAATTATCGCAGGACAAAAATATTTAAAAGTAGTCTAAAATAAACCTTTAGAATGCTTTTCCTCGCTATTACAAGAAGGTAGGATGAAAATTAAAACTATAAGAAAATACTGAAAAAAATGCATATTTTGGCGCATTTTTTGGATTTTCAACGCGCGTGCGGAGGCAGAAGATATTATTGCAGATCTCCGAGATTTTACACACTCACTTTTGACGCCCTACTATACACATAAACATCAGACAAGCACCATCACTAATATCGTTTCGCAACTCACTAAAGAAACACTTTATAAACTCCAACTAATGTATGTGTGTATACATGCACATATATACTGTAATTTGTAAATATTCCTAACTAATGAAAATCACCTATTAATTATATATGTAAAATTCACATCTTAAAATGGGTGCAATCATAAAGCATATAAATTAGATGTTAAAAGTTTCCAATATATTACGCCATAGTTTTAATATGGCTCACTCATCTGTATCTTTGTACCTTTAAGATTGTATCATGATTTGTATTCACCATTTTTCTTTTCTATTATTTCTGTTATTTCAAAGTTTTCAAATTTTATTTGTAATGACAGAGTTCACTAAATGCAACATTATTTTATTTTCCACAAATTCTATTTATATTTGATATTTTCCTATGTAAAAAAAGAAACGAATCTCAAAGACTTTTGCCTGAAGAGGTGTCATACTTCCCAACGTCATATTCTGATAAGAATACTGTAATTAAACTAAAAAATTAAACGTTAATCCCAACATTGTGTAAACCAGTATGGATGCAATGTATATCTTATGTAATGTGTTATTTCTGAATAAAGATTATTATTATAATTTATTTGTAGACAGTGGCGTATCAAGGGAGGGGCGGCAAATTACTGTCAGGCGGGCGCAGTATGCAAAATTTTGGGTTTTTATGTTTTAAAATGCAACCCTCCAAAAAATTATATCTCATCATTGTCGCGCGTTATTTGTGTACAAAATATCCATGGTTTTGATGAAAAATCATCATTAAATGCTATATATGCCACCTCAATGCCACTATTTCCACAAATAGTTGCGTTAAATTTTCACATCGGAAAGGTTGCCAGCCCTATTTTTCAGACTTTCCCTATATTATTTAGGTTAGGCTTTGCATTCTTTGAGCTTTGATGATGTTAATAACACTAGGCAACAAAGATTTTGTTACAGAAGACCAAATAGGTGCTCCTAGCTAATTTCGGTATGCTGATTTCAAATCTATAATTAGATTTTTTCTATCACGTCTAGATTTTGTGTAAAATGCAAATCACTTTTAGTAAAATTTTCTACCACGTCCAGATTTTGGTTTTATTCGGCTTAATGCCAGTAATATGAAACTTGCTTTTCAAGGTTAAAGCAATTTTTTTTTGCCAACTATATACAAATTCGAACAATTTGATAAATAAAATTTATCCCGAGTTGGCAACACTGAGTCAAGAGCATAGTAACGGGCAACGGCCCAACGGTCAGTCGCTACGTGACAGTCAAGCAGAACGGTTGTTGAAGCTCTCTGCTGATGAGCAAGTGACAGGTTGTGGTGACTTGTGTGTTTTTATAGCATTTGTTTTGTACTACGGTGTGTATTTCTTTTTATTTTGCACATCGTAATAATTACTTTCTACGTTTTTTCAGATATTGTATGGTAATTCAAAATGGCATCAAATAGACGTGCTTGCGTAAATCACCCAGACAACTTCTGCTTTGTCTGTGGACAATATACACCTAAGCCACAACGTAGAAACATAACAACAAAGATTAAACTTGCCTACAAGTGTTATTTTGACTGTAAGTTAGGAGACCAACAGAGGGACTGGGCACCACATATTTGCTGTGCACAGTGCAATGCAATGTTAATAGCTTGGATGAATGGTAAAAGAAAAGCTATGCCGTTCTCAGTCCCCATGGTTTGGCGTGAGCCGAAAAATCACTTCAATGATTGTTATTTTTGTTTGACAAAGATTGCTGGTTTCACAAAGAAAAACAAATCAAAGATCACGTACCCAAACTGCGAATCAGCAATGAAACCAGTACCACATGATGAAACAAATCCACCACCAGTTCCACCAGCAACGATAACAGACAGCAGTTCATCTGAAGATTCTGCTAGTGATATAGAAACAGGGAAAGATGGCATATATGTTCCAGATGCAAATATTTCCCCATATTTGTTAAGTCAAGCGGAGTTAAATGACTTAGTGCGCGATTTTGAATTACCAAAAGAAAAGGCAGAGTTGCTTGGTTCAAGACTTCAAGAATTTAATCTTCTCCAACCAAACACCAAAGTTTCCCATTTCCGCCATCGCCATTTGCAGTTTTCATCATTTTACTTACAGGCAACGGCAATGAAAAACCTTCAATACCTGTAGCACATGCCACTGGCCTTAATGAGACTTATGAATCGATGAAACTGCTGCTAAGACTCATCAAATATAAGGACCACACATGGAATATTTGTGGCGACCTTAAAGTTGTATCATTACTTCTTGGGTTACAGTTGGGCTACACAAAGCATATGTGCTTTTTGTGTCTATGGAACAGCAGAGATGACAAGACCACTACAAAAAACATGATTGGCCATCTAGAACTGAACATGTTGTTGGTAAATACAATGTGAAACACCCACTTATTGACCCTCAGAAAGTACATCTTCCACCACTTCACATTAAACTTGGCCTTATGAAAAATTTCGTGAAGGGTATGGATCATCAAGGTAGTGGTTTCCAATATTTAAAGGATAAATTCAAAGGAATATTGACAGATGCTAAGCTAGAAGCTGGAGTTTTCACTGGACCACAGATCCGCAGTGTCATCCACGACTCATCGTTTCCATGTAACCTAAATGAGAATGAACTAGGAGCATGGACATCTTTCGTTGAAGTTGTGAAAAATTTTCTTGGAAACCACAAAGCTGAAAACCACCATAAACTCGTAGAAAACATGCTTAAATCTTATGAAATAATGGGATGCAGAATGTCTTTGAAAATTCATTTTTTACATTCTCATCTTGACTCTCTTCCCGGCCAACCTTGGGGCTGTAAGTGACGAGCATGGTGAGCGCTTCCACCAACAGATCTCAGTTATGGAAAACAGATACCAAGGTAATTTCAACCCAAATATGATGGGAGATTATTGTTGGTTCCTGCAGAAGGAGAGCTCGTCATCCTACAAGCGACAAAGGAAGAGGACACACCAAAGTTTCACTTAAGAACAGGAATTTGCCTTTCAGTAGTAACAACAAAATACTAACGCGCTTTGGGTGGATGGTTGGGCGCAGGGGTGGTAACTCCGCCAGCGGAATTCCGCTGTCTGTCTTAAGCCAGAATAAAGGAGGAAAGACATCCCTGTTCACTAATTATTTAAGTATGCTTAACATAAAACGTGGCACGGAAAAGTAGCTTAGACGGCTTTCATAATAGAAGCGGGTGAGAAAAAAAATGAAAAATAGGGGTTTTCGGTTACACAAAATCTGGACGTGATAGAGAAATTTTGATATCAGATCTGAAATCAGCACCAGCGCTTTAGTAGGAATCAGTAGTTCACGTGTCTGTAACAAAAAAAAGTTGAAATTTGTTGCCTAGTGTAATTAATGGTTGTTTTATTTTGCAGATACCCTACTGAATTAGCAAACATGAGCAAACGACAGAGACTGAGTGGTGCTGCATACAAGAATCTTCGCGAAAAAAAAGAGGAGGGAGGCAAGCGTGCTGCTAAGCGATTTCATCAGTTAATGGGATTCTCAGACACACCTTCAGTGCCTTCTGGGAAGTCAAGGAGATCAACCGCAATGTGATATATCTTTAGAGATAGATGTTCAAGCGGCAACTTCAAGTGAACCCCCAAATAATCAGGATCAACCCTCATCTACATCACAAAGTCACCCACCCACCCATCACCCACAGAGTCTGTTTAACGATTCTGGCAACTGGCCCGTTCCAATGACGGACAATTTGAGAATCGAACTCATTAAACGTGGACCATCACATTTGAAAAACATGAATGGACCCTTTCCAGCTGATTCAAACAATAGGTCAATGTCAAAAGTTTGGTATTTCAAAACTTTGAAAAATGGCGAAAAAATTGAAAGGTCATGGCTAATCTTCTCACCTTCAAAATGTAGCTTGCATTGCTTTTGCTGTCGTCTCTTCAACAACGTCTCCAGTGCATTTGGAAAAGAAGAAGGATTTTTTGCCTGGAGGAAACTGAATCCAAGAGTACCTGAACATGAAAACAGTCCATATCATACCCGATGCTTTGAACAATGGAAAGAGTTGTCTATGCGCCTTCAGTTGAATGCTACAATACTGTAGATAATGCACATCAGTTGCAAATAAAACATGCTACTGCTAAGTGGAAAGAAATACTGAGACGAATTTATGACTGCATCATGTTCTTGGCAAAACAAGATCTTGCATTCCGAGGGCACCGAGAGAACTTAAATGAAGAAGCTGGGCTAGCTGGCAATTCTGGAAACTTTTTGGAGTTAATAAACTAATGGGCAAATATGACCCAGTAATTAGGGAACATCTTACAAAAATACGAATGACTGACAAGATATCCACTACGTATTTGTCACCTAACATTCAAAATGAGTTCATCACACTAATCGGCTGTAATGTTCGAAAATGTATAATTGATAATGTGTCTAGTGCAAAGTACTTTGCAATAATTTTCGATAGTACACCAGATATATCGCATATTGATCAGATGTCTCAGGTAATTCGCTATGTGTCGATTAAAGATGGTAATGTAGAGGTGAAGGAATCCTTCGTTGATTTTATTCAATTAGAGGGGAAGACTGCTGAGGCAGTTACTGATCTCATTGTCACTAAGCTCCGTGAGGATGGGCTGGATATCCAGAATTGTTATGGTCAAGGGTATGACAATGCTGCTACGATGGCAGGTATTCATCTTGGAGTTCAACGCAGAATTCTTGATGTTAGCAAACACGCTGTTTTCATTCCTTGCAATAACCACTCGCTGAACTTGGCTGGAGTTCATGCCGCGGGACTGAGTCCTAATGCTGTAACTTTCTTTGGAACAATTGAACGAATTTTCGTCTACTTTTCTTCCTCTACTCATCGTTGGGATGTCTTAACAAAACATTCCAAAATCACTGTCAAGCGAGTCTCTGATACGCGGTGGAGTGCTAAGTATGATGCTGTTTCTAATCTTAAGAAGAACTTGACTCACGTTGTTAGTGCCTTGGAAGAACTGAGTGAAGGGGTCTCCGAAAATCTGGACACAAAGGGCGATGCTGAAGCTCTGTTGACCTCCATCATATCATACATATTCATTGTGTACTTATTTTTCTGGGATCCAGTGCTGAAAGAAATCAATGATGCTCAGCTATATTTTCAAAGAAAGGGACTTGGTTTGGACCAGTGTGCATTAAAAATGAACTCTTTATCCGTGTTTTTAACTAAGGAACGAGAGGCAGTAGTATCAAACGCTGCAGATGCCGCCGAAGAGTTCTGTAATGAAATGGATATCAGTATAGACCGCAGAGTCAGGAGACGGAGAAGAATGCCTGGAGAGCAAGCTCGTGATGTTGGATTGACCGTGCAAGAGGATGTACGCAGAGAATTTTTTGAAATCATGGATCGTTTATTAGCAGAAATTGAAAAACGCACAGTTTGTCTTAAAAACATGAATGATCGCTTTGAATTTCTGTCTCCTTCGTACCTTTTGAATCAGTCCAAAGATGAAGAAATTAATACCAAGGTCAATAATTTTTCTTTCATCTACAATGACATTAATCCAGGAAGTCTACTGGAAGAAATAAAGCGTTTGCGCAGACATTTGCTCAGTTTCGAAAGCATAAGCGTCGACGATGATCCAAAGAACTGGGATATGTTAAAACTACTTCAGTGGATCGTTAAATGGGATCTAGTGGAATCTTTGCCTCATATAACAATTGCCCTCCGGATCTGTCTAACTACATGCATGTCCGTGGCAAGTTGCGAACGAAGTTTCTCGAAACTGAAACTTATAAAAACTTACCTCAGGTCAACTATAAGTCAATCTAGACTAAGCAATTTGGCGATTATTTCAATTGAACGCGAAGTTGCAGAGACAATGGACATAGAAAAAATCATTCATGAATTTTCTGTTATGAAAGTCCGAAAATGTAGTGTATTATGTACGGTACATTATGTAGTGTATTATGTACGGTACATTATGTAGTGTATTATGTACGGTACATTATGTAGTGTATTATGTACGGTACATTATGTAGTGTATTATGTACGGTACATTATGTAGTGTATTATGTACGGTACATTATGTAGTGTATTATGTACGGTACATTATGTAGTATTGTTAAAATTGAAGTTGCTTTATTTAAGTTTTTCTTCCAATAAAAGTTTTGTTTAAAGAAGTGTATTTTTGTAAAGGAATTGTTTTTAAAATTGAAAATTGTTGCGGGGGGGGGGGCGTTGGCATTTTCGCCCCGAGCGGCAAAAAGTATTGGTACGCCTCTGTTTGTAGAACCCTACGCAAAGCTAAACCCTGGGAAGCCAAAAATTGTAAAATTGCTATTAGTCGTTCCAGTACATTTCACCAGTGATTTTGTTTTTCCTTCATTAATCTTTGTCGTTCTATATGTATTGTCTGCTGATTTTTCAATCGAATGCCAAGTTCTTTTCATTTCCCAAGTGAATTCAGGTGCTTTTTAGATGTTTCATGCATTGATAACACTCGTGATACATTCTTCCAATCGCTAAATCCGTCAGTAGGCTATTGTTTCGTTGATTTATCTTCCAATTAAAAAAAAGCAAACAACAAAAGCAGTAAATACTATACATTTCTGTGCTTGTAATACACCAACCATTTTCGCTCAACTACTTCTCCATTAAGCAAGAGGCATTTATAGTGGATAGCTGAAAAGTGCCTTCCATTTTCATCAAGAGTGAAATCAAAATCTTTTATCTGAACAGGACCCTTTTCAGTAAGGATTTGCCTGATTCTGTTGGTTATATGTCCCCATAAACCAAGGTCTGTGCTACAAATAGAGTCGATGTTTGAGCATTCATCAGATATATCTTGATTATCGATGTCGCCTTCTTGCTCGTCATAAGGATCATTCATTGTGTTTGAAATAATTGAATCCTGACTCTCCAAGTAATAGTCATCCTCAAGCGAATGCGTTTCAGGATCAGCTTCATCTTAGTGTTGATTTACTTGTTGTTTGTGTAAAAAACTTATTTAAAAAAACCAGCTTGATTTTTCGTTTTTGCTTCGCTGGCTGCACTTTTTTTCTATACAGGGTGTACATAAAGTCAGGATCTATTTTTGTGAAGCACTTGGAAATTATATGGAATTCAATCATAAAATGATAAAGTGGTAACATTTATTAAATAATTAAGAGTAGGATTCGACGTGATGCCCATCAGTATCCCTGCACAGCTCAAATCGTTCCGCAGCATTTCTAAACACATTCTGGAGCATTTGCGGGGTTATGTTATCTGCAGCAGTTCGTATACGTGTACGTAAGTTTTCAAGACTCGTAATCTTCGTCTGATAGACGTGCGATTTGATAAAGCCCCATGCAAAGAACTCTAAAGTAAACCATCTATTAAGTTTCTTAAGATAAAAAAGAAATTGTGTATAGTCAGTACATAGTAGAGTGGCCTGAAAAAGTCCTGTCCCAACTCCCGAGAACCAAAAGAGGTAGCTACTATTATAGGTTTTATAGCCTGTAGTATTACATACTGCGCTACTTGGAAACGTAAGTTACAGTAAGTAAGACCTGTTGGGGGATTTACTTGTACAATGTACTTAGTACAACGTGCGTTACAACAGCGTCAACGAGGAGAGATACAGGGATCTCCCACTGATATTCCTCGCCGGAAAAAGATTTTCTCTACTCTCGTGGTGACAACTCGCGAAGTATGAACGACTCACTACATCACTTGCTGCATAAATGGTTCTAGGACAGTTCATACCAGGACAGCTCATACCAGGACAACTCATACCCAGACAACTCATACCCGGACAACTCATACCTAGGACAACTCATACCTAGGACAACTCATACCTAGGACAACTCATACATAGGACCAGAAAAAAAAATGAAAAATTAATGAAAACATTTATTTTGTAAAATTAAAAATTAAATTTAAACATTTAGAATTCATGCAAGTTATTAATGAAAACATTTTGAAATGAAAACATTTATTTTGTAAAATTAAAAATTAAATTTAAACATTTAAAATTCATGCAAGTTATATACAGTATATATATATATATATATATATATATATATATATATATATATATATATATATATATGATACACACAGACCGTGCATGGAACAAGGAACTCTTCTGGGATAATTAAATCCACTATAGTCTGAATAAGTAATGGTAAATGACAAATACCATAGTTTTTCTTTTTCATGATGCAAGCCCGACGTGGGCAACGGGTCTCTCGCAAAGAGGTCCCATAGATATAGCTTCCCTCACCAGCTATCTGCAAAGCAGACAGGATCCAGCTTTGGGACATGGATCTAGGGTTTAAAGCAGCCTAGCCCCACTACATTTAGAACCTCAATATAAGTAAAAGACTCGTTGCATTCACGTCGGATTGAATAAATCAAAGAAAAAGGGGCAACGAGTCTTTTACTTATATTGAGGTTCTAAATGTAGTGGGGCTAGGCTGCTTTAAACCCTAGATCCATGTCCCAAAGCTGGATCCTGTCTGCTTTGCAGATAACTGGTGAGGGAAGCTATATTTATGGGACCTCTTTGCGAGAGACCCGTTGCCCACGTCGGGCTTGCATCATGAAAAAGAAAAACTATGGTATTTGTCATTTACCATTACTTATTCGGACTATAGTGGATTTAATTATCCCAGAAGAGTTCCTTGTTCCATGCACGGTCTGTGTGTATCATAAAAAACTCAGGGAACCATTGGGTTCATTGAATGCCCAGTTAGGTCAACTGTACGCCCTTGACGATTGGTTAGGTTTAGTCGTGATATTTTCGTTAAAACTAACGAAAACATCACGACTAAACCTAACCAATCGTCAAGGGCGTACAGTTGACCTAACCGGGCATTCAAATTTTATCTTATGTAAATAATGGTTCTCTATTTATTATATGTTTGCAATAAATAATAAATTTGTTGTTATTGTTTTCTTATCTTATTTTGGTTAATTTGCAGAGTTTAAACTTTCGGGGTGGATATAGATGAAAAGATCAACATTGGGGTGGTAATTGTTGAAGAGAGTATGAGTTGTCCTAGGTATGAGTTGTCCTAGGTATGAGTTGTCCGGGTCTGAGTTGTCCGGGTCTGAGTTGTCCGGGTATGTGTTGTCCTGGTATGAGCTGTCCGGTCACGTGCATAAATACCTTTCATGAAGGGAGACCCAAGTTGAAACTCGGCGACATTCAAAGAGTTGGCAGAAATATACACATGACAGACATCCAATTACAGAAAACACGCTCACACACCTGTCTGCCTTGTTAGTATGTTTAAGAATAGAGTAGAAAAATATTTTGTAGAAACATAATTTCAACGAACAAAAAAAAATTTAAAAAATGCAGGTCATCCATTAAGTGAGGTGGAGTTGCATTTCTGCCGTCACAATTTCTTTTTTTTCTCTTTCATCTCTTGGTCGGCTGGATGACGTGACGGGTGAGGGCATGGTGTAGAAAATCTGATTTATGTTCTTTATTCCTCTTTCCACCCCTTTCCTGTAGAAACATTTCATCACTTTGCCAGCGTGATGACTTTGCGCATACATGGGTGCAGACATGGAGAGTTTAACCTTTACTCTCTCTAATTCTGTTTGGGGCTAGCCTGAAGTGGGTCAAGGGGTCTTTGTTGGACCGATACCTCAGTAAATAGAGCTGTAAATATTTTGCATAAAATCAAAACCATATGTTCGAGTTTTTGTGACGATATAATGTGCGATTGGCACAAATATGTTATTGGTTAGTTTATACAGTGGTGCTCTCTATGTGTGAATGGCATAAGTGTAGAGCTAACTTATATATTCTCCTCTTTCCTGTAAAATTTCCTTATCTACTTTTCCATGGTTAAGGTACTTTTTCAACCTTTCCGTAGCCGCTTCTGGCGGGGAGGGAGCGGAGGGTGGGAAGAGAGCCTTTTGGTATTCTATTCAGCTTTCTCTTACTGCTAGAATAGTTAAAGAATGAACCAGTTTAATAACAGGAAACTCCCCGAGTGGAACGAAACGTTTTTGAGGATTCCTTTTGTCCTTGTAACTCTCTCTCTCTCTCTCTCTCTCTCTCTCTCTCTCTCTCTCTCTCTCTCTCTGTCTGTTGCCAAATATTGGACAGAAGGCAACGTACAACCATACTCAGTGCACGAGTTCTGTTCAAAGTTTTTGCCATTTCTCAATAAATACCATGTTTCCCGGCGTATAACGCGCACCCTAATTTTGAAGAGAAAATTATTTTGAAGAGAAAATTTAGGAAAATAAAAATTTAGGAAAAAATATACCTCCTACCTCACTTCACATGTACAATTTTAACGAGTTAATTTTAACATGTACATGATTTTTGGAGTATTTTGGGGGAAAAAAAAGTGCGTGTTATACGCCGGGAAATACGATAATCTATATTTTTAGGTTTTTAAGATAAAATTTTCGCTTTTCCATTATTTGTTTTGAAAAAAAGTCCTAAATGTACAGTACTGATATTTCAATATTCTTTACATTAAATGTAAATGTATGTCTTCTCAGTGTTTTTGTCGGAATAAAACCAGTAGCATGGGCGCAAAAGGAGAGAGTGCAATGCAATTGCAAATGGTGATCAATGTTGCAAAGGGGGGAATGTTGCAAGGGTGTGCAACAAAGGGGAGGAGTGAATGTTGCAAGATGTTATGCAACAAAGGGAGAGGGGTTATCTCCCAAGCTGCAATGAAAGGGAACTCCCCCAGCATGCTGAGGGAGTCCACCTGACCTCTTTGGGGTAGAAGTTGGGACGGCCTCATCCCCCAAAGGGGTATAACTAACCTAAGAGAGAGAGAGAGAGAGGAGAGTTCGCTTGGCAGGAGTCAAGCGCATATTGAGAGTTCATCCGAGCGCCCACTGTGTTATAAGTTCCTAATCATCCAGTTGGTTTCATTCACCAGTTGGCTTAGAAGGCTTCTTAGAAGGCATAAATGGCTTGTATATATTAATAACCTTCGAACGAATTAAAAGCGCACACAAACTCACATACACTCCCCGACTGTACGCCCATAAAAACCTTATTATCATATATATATATAAACTGATGCATGCAAAGCCCCAATAGCAAAATGCACAATATATACGAGCACAACCACCACACAACAAAAAGCACCACATCACCAATCGTCTAAATATAGACTTTTAGGAGCTCATCGCATCAACAGCACATGGTGAGATGAGGGCTACGACTTTTAGGAGCTCATCCTATCAACACCACGTAACCGATATGATGGCTACAACCAAGCGTCAAAACTTAGACGATTGGTGGTAAAGCAATATTAACCCACCACAACCACCACCACCGCTTTACTTCCCAATTCCTGGTAGACCGAAAAGGTCTCTAAATATGACCCAATAGACAGAGCTATTACATATAAACAAATACGCTTATGAGGCCAAGGGGTAGACCGACAAGATCTCAAAAAAAGGCAACGCCAATAGTTTTTCTATGGAGCTTCTCGTGTTGTTCCCACCACGTGGCCAATTTGGCATTTTGGGGTTGATCTTTTAAACAAAAATCGAATAAGATAAACTAAGTTTAATGCAGAAACAAATTTTCATCATAACACACAATTTTATCCTTAAACTATAACATAAAAAGTATTAATATGATTTTTAAAACAAAATAGATATTAAATTAGGGGTAACTTATTAATTTTTCTTCTTTTGGCCAATTATTTTGTTTCAATGCAAATTTTCATCATAATGCACAATTTTATCCTTAAACTATAACATAAAAAGCATTAATATGATTCTTAAAACAAAATAGAAATTAAATTAGGGGTAACTTATTTATTTTCATCTTTTGGCCAATTGTTTTGTTTCAATATAAATTTATCTTTAAAACGCCAATATATCTTTGAACCTTATTATAAAAAATGCTAATATGATTTTTAAAACAAAATAGAAATTAAATTAGGGGTAACTTATTAATTTTTCCCCTTTTATCCAATTATTGTGTTTCAATGTAAATTTATATTTAAGACAATTTTATCCTTAAACTATAACATAAAAAGCATTTATATGAGTTTTAAAACAAAATAGATATTAAATTAGGAGTAATTTATTTATTTTCCTCTTTTGGCAATTATTTTGTTTCAATACAAATTTATCTTTAAGACGCCACTATATCTTTAAACTATAACATATAAAGCATTAATATGATTTTTAAAACAAAATAGAAATTAAATTAGGGGTAACTTATTAATTTTTCCTCTTTTATCCAATTATTTTGTTTCAACATAAATTCATCTTTAACATATATATATATATATATATATAGATATATATATATATATATATATATATATATATATATATATAATAAAATAAATGGTAAATAATATTCAATTTTTATGATGAAATCCATCCTGCTGTATAAGTTTTCTCTCTCTCCCACGCTCTCACTCTCATCTCTCTCTGTCTCTCTCCACGGTTCTGGAAGAAATCTATGGAACAGGCAATATATATTTGACACGTCCCAGAATTCACAGGTCGTCCAATTACAGTACAGTAGGCGGAGTCCCATGACCTCTGGTTGGTGGATGGCAGCACTCACACGTTAAGCTCCACCCAAATTTCACCGACGGCCAATAGGAAACTCGTGATTCGGATATAGGGGGTGTTTACAATTAGGCTCCCGTCTATAAAAGGGAACATTTTCATCTAGAATCATCATCAGCTGCATTATCAACGAATACTACAGAAATATCTCGTCATGAGTCTTTCACAGCAGCTTTACATCTCCCCGGAATTGTTTGAAGATAAAGATTTCTATGCAGCGGCTGCGCTCCACCTTTTCGTAGCGGCAGACCGGAACGCCCTACTTTCAACGCAATCCATTGCAGAAATTTGTAACGGCCAAAAAGAATCGACCACTGAAGACGACATTAAAATATATGTAATTAATTTAATTTGTGGTTCGGGCTATATACATCGTATCATTCAGTGCTGATGTTAGTTAATTTATAAAATGCCATAATAAATGCGTTTTGAAAAAATAGTTTGTGATTTAAGCGGAAAGCCAGGCTATGTATATATAACGTTTCATTCAGTGCCAGTGTTAGTTAATTTATAAAAAGCCATAATAAATGCGTTTTGAAAAAATAGTTTGTGATTTAAGCGGAAGTCCGGGCTATGTGTATTTATCGTTTCAATCAGTGCAAGTGTTATAATTTATAAAAATTCGTAATAAAACGAGGTGGAAGGATGTCTGCCCAGGAGTCGAGACCCGGTGCCGGCAGACGATGCGTAGCACGCCCAGCTAATCTTCCTTCCTGATAACGTCATTTAGCCAGTAGATTTATTATACGATGAATGTATCATTTGAAAGTGAAATTTTATTACACGCTTGTTTCTCATAACTTAAAAATTTATAGAAAGTTCTATAGGTAGGGTTTTAGAATTGCCAAAACTCTAAAGAATTGCTGGAGGTCGCGGGTTCGAGACCCGGTGCGGGCAGATGATACGTAGCACAGCCAGCTAATCTTAATTTTGAGCCCTGTTAGGATATCTGCTTTGTGATTATTATTTGCCCCGGACGCCCTAATCGCCATTTTCTCTTATTGCAACTCTTTAATTAAACTTTAATTTAATTTAAATTTAAATAAGAAAGATTCAGTATGAACTAATGATGTTAATTTCTCCTTAAAGGACCGATGCGGAACTAGATCGTGTTATAGCTATTTTTCGCGACAGTTTTGACGAAAGGCAAATAAATGATTTGGAGGCTCTGCCGCGCAACCAGCCCAATGACCTGAATACCGAGGTCGAGGTATTCGCCCACATCCGGTCCAACGAATGCCGGGTCATCGAGGAACTAATGTAAGTTGTTTTTGTCGTTAAGAACAAAACACATTGTATTTTCATTCAATTTATTAAATGGTAGAAAGCATGTTTTAGTACAGTTCGGCTTACAGAACTAGCATCCGTTAAATAAGACTAAAATTAATGGAGACATTTTACAGTTATAATTATATATATATATATATACACAGTTACACACGTAAACCTTTCACAATATAGTTAAAAGATATATACACACGTAAAACTTTACACAATACAACGAGTGCGTACAAATGGGAACCTTTTTTTTATGTCTGCATACCATTTCGTCATTCATCTCACTGAGTGTCGTCGCACAAATCGAATAATTTTTAAAAATTTATAAATCCCTTCCCACGTGACATTTGCAGGAGAAATGAGAGGCAATACATGCCACAAGTACTACTAAAATATCCTTTGAAACGGTAAGAATTCCAGACAATTTGAGGGACATGTAGCTGTTCGATAAATTGTACAAAGGGTCATTCCAGGGCTGAGTGCCGAGTGAATCAAAATAGTACATTCTTTCCCTATTTTTAAAATAGATTGCAAACGAGTGAATTTCCACATTACCAACAATGTCGGTGTTGACGATAAGACTACACCAATCTCTCGTTGTTGGCACTTTTATTGTTTCATTCTTCGCAAACACACCGACAAATTTGGAGCGCGTGATTCGGTCACCATTCATTACTCTCTGGAGTGTATTTGGGTCCATTTTGAAAGTCTGTGACAACTTTCCGGTAGCGGTCAACTTCTATTTGAGCTAGTGATTCGAGGTACACGAGTACGCTAATAGGCGCGTCTATAGGGTTGGCGAATTTCAATCTGACTGAGATGTTCCCACTTTGTTATGGACTTAATTGTGTATTTACACCAGCAGATAATTCAGGGGTAATATCAAACGGGTAAAGGTTAATTCTTCGACAAATTCTTTCTGCGTTACGCCAAACCCAAGCTTGTCACAGCCACCGGCAATTTAGGTCAGATTACTATAAGCTCTCGTGCAGAGCGGGAACACAGCGTCTGATGAGTAGTCCGTAACCATAGTCCCCCCCAATGCAACGCCATTTACGTATAGAGTTATATTTTTAAGGCCGAAATTCTCTAATTTAAAGGCGCTCTTTTTATATTTTTAATTCGTCGATGCGTGATCCTGCATACCAATTAATATCCTTTTAGGTAGAACTCTCAGGGCCAAGTTTTATAGCTGTTTGAGGCCAACCCAGCAGGCACCTTGTATAGCTTGATCTGTATTCTGTTAATTGGGTATTTTACTGTTGCGTGTATTAAATTTTTTTCAATTTCTACATATTTCGGGGAACTTAATTTCACTCGCCGTACACGTAAATATGTTTCCACGATGAGAATCACAGAGGGTTTTTCACCCTCGTCTTGATCAGGTCCCAGATTTATGCAGATCTCAGTACTCGTGCGGTCGAGTTTTAGTTTCATGTCGACGCCGTTCATAAGCAGTTTCTCCTGGAACGTTAAGTCTGTATGAAGACGTCCAAAACATTCGTATAACTTTTTTTTTAATTTTTTAATTTATCCTTTATCCTACTTTCATCTTTAGGCTGATAATAGCCCTAGGCAGTTAAAAAGGTGTCCTTGGCTTCATTTGAGAAGTTGAGGACATTTTTCAGATAGGCTCGTAGGTGATAATAATCCGTTCCTGCCGAGATTTTAACCTGATTTAAATACACCTCACACTGGCTGAATATGAAGTGTAGAAGGTTGGTTTCAGGGTATGCAGAGTAACTATCATCGCAGTCCCTTCCATCTGAATGGGCTATACCCGTTTATCATACATGTGCATGCAGCTTGGATAAAAAAGTATGGGCCTGAGCTTGGTATCAGGATTTCTACTTGGGCACTCGGTGAACTAATTGTGTTTAATGGGTTCATTGTAATAAAGTCGCTATGCACAATAGAAACCTGTGTAGGGGGCATATCAAAGAAGGACAGTTTCGATTTACAACATTGTGAGCTACACGGATGGATGAAACGCGCCATGACGAATCAGAAATAGTGCCACCTCTCTCGACAAGTAGTAATCAGCCTAAGAATCGTGGGAATAGTGTCGTCAGCTTAAACCAGTTAAAAAAAGATCAGCCATAGGCTTCATACGGTTAGAACACTTCTC
Organism: Bathynomus jamesi; assembly: GCA_023014485.1. Classification (NCBI taxonomy): domain Eukaryota; kingdom Metazoa; phylum Arthropoda; class Malacostraca; order Isopoda; family Cirolanidae; genus Bathynomus; species Bathynomus jamesi. The sequence goes on from JAJOZX010010829.1 coordinate 56,806, forward strand.
TTTTGATGTCATTTTACGTTTAACGCCACGTGTTGGTAACCCCTTCTTCCGGACAGCCCTCTTCTTCTTTCCACCACCACGCATTTTTCTCTTTGCATCTTTGATGATTTCGTCCCATGTACGTTTTAAATGTTTTTTTAGAGCTTCTATTGGTTTAGTTCCACCCATTATGTCTTCTACCGTGTTAAAACCTGATTGTAACGCCTTCCTCCCAAGGTATCTAGCTCCCCTCTTCAACAATGTGACAGCGGTGCGTAGTATGGTTGAAAAAATGGATCCAAGCCCACTCACACGCTCATATCTCACCCCTCAATAGACTGTGAAATAGGCTGACCATATTTCCTTGAGACAAAAACGGGACATTGGGATGGCAAAAAAGGGACGGGGGTTATGTAATATTCTGTATTCATGAAAAAGTAAGTACATAAACATATTGAGCTTACAATTATTCTTCAGTGACAGGGACGGCCAGGAAATATAAAAAAAACGGTACTGTCCCGTTCAAAACGGTACGTATGGTCAGCCTACTGTGAAAGGCCTTCGGGTCATTATATCTGAAAGCGACGAAACTGTAGCTTCACTTTTAAGTTCCCATCACCGAATTGTAAAATTTTTCCTTCAATCGTTCTTATATATATTGAGATATTGGTTAACAGATTAGTCGCAACATTCACATAATAGGGCTTGTCATATGTATGCTCAAACTTTTCCCTCTATGGTTGGGGATGTGTGCAATGCGCAGCAGGCGCGCCTGGGTGTCCCCAACAAATTGATGCCCTAGGTTTTTGCTGTAAATATAGCACATGTCTGGGGATGGACACCTTTCACCCAATTTCTCCATCTTCAGCTGATACATTAAGCTGGATAAGTCATGTTGTGCCTCGTGAAAGGTATCTCTCTGGTGGGCTGCACCATATCGACCCTCGGCCACAATTGTGAACAGCTCTTTGTCTTTAATATTTCTACTAAGCGTTGTTTTTAACTTCAACGTGCTTGCAGGCGTGTCTATGATTACAACTTCAAAAAGTAAATTGGTTGTCAAGTACGATTTTTCAAGACTCTTGTTTAACCTCGTAAACAATATCCGTGGCTGTGTTATAATGACTGATTCCTAGTGTTACATTTTTACTATAGTACTGTACCTCACCAAACAGGAGTGATCGCATAGTGTTGTGTAAAGTTATGCCTAATTTTTCACACTCATCGACTCTTCTAAGGATCAGAAATATGATCTGCTCATTTTCAAGAGTTAAAAATTTGGTGACTAGCTGGAATTCACAAACACCAACTTCGTACGAATCACGTTCCAACTCAATGAGCCCATGGCATTCTGTTACAAAGTTGGCCAGGGTGTTGTTAGGATGTAGAGACAGAGAAGAGGACGGGAGTGTGACATTAGGCCTGTTCGAAAATCAACTTTTTCTTATTTCCATAGGTTTCTGTACATTTTCCCATGCATTTTGACCTGAAAAAGCCGAAAATCACAACTATTTTGACCTAGGATGTTGGGAAGCATTGCCGCATAGAGCTTTAAATTTTCTGCTTTGAAATCGGCCAAAGCGCCAATTCCGGGGTCCCTTGAATTATGTTTTGCACTTTAACTTTTGATCTAAACAAGATAGAGCAACAAATTAGGTATCAAATGAAAGAGCATAAAATTAATAAATAATAATAATAATAATAATAATAATAATAATAAATAAATAATAATTAATAAATAATAATAATAATAATAATAATTATCTATCATTTTTCAGGAAACACAGAAACTCAATCAGAATCTAGAAAACCATCTACAAGTTACAACTTCACAATGGCATTAAGCAAGGAGCTGAGGGAGCTCCGTGGGCGCACAGTTGATATCTCAGAACCTCCACGTACTCCACAGGCAGGTGTCAACTGGGCCATCTACCAGATCTCTCACTGAAACTTTCCTGGTTGGATACCCTTCAGCTTTTATCAGTGGTTCCCAGCTTCCCACCAACAGACAGGCGTTCCAGTATTTCCTTAATCTTCAGAATTTACCGGAAAATGCAGGGAGGCCCATGGTTCAAGACCTTGCATATGAAACAGTTGAATCTATCATCCCATTCTGGCAGATGGCTAGGATCAAGACAATGACCAAGTACAACGCAATGAAGCTCTTCATGAAACTACATGAGAAACATCGTGCTCTGGTGAAAAGCAAAGGAAGAGCAAGTAACCCTGGAGGAAAAAGAGGAGCATTTGTGCTGGAATTAGACAGCCTGTTCGATATAGGAGCTCCAGATGCAATCCAGGAAATACAGAACAACAGACTGTTATCCAGAGAGAAGAAAGATGAGGATATCAGGTTCTACGAAGACCAAAAGACTGAGAGGAAAGGTCATATGTCTGGTCATGACAAGATTTTTGAGACAAGATCCCTGCAGCAAGCAGCGAGGAATGAAAGACTGCAGCATAGACAAGAACAAGGTAAAACTAATTACTTTAACGCAAAAAGTTTTAAGTTTTACTCCATTGCGATATTTAGCATGTACTTAACAATTACTGTCTTAACATGTACTATTTTACAGCTGCAGCAGAACAAGAGGCAGTTGTTCATGTGGATGACATTACCTGGGGTGACTCAACTGACAACGACGCTAACACAGAGGACATGGATTACCATCAGCCTCGTCCTGGATGTTCTCACCATCAAGACACTGTGACTAGTGTGACTTTGACGTTTCCAAGGAAGGTCATGGAATGTGATGTCATCTGCAATACAGCTGATCGTCTTGGTTTATCAGACAATCAAGTTACTGCCATGGTTTCTGCCACCTTGAAAGCTGGAGGGGCTGATCTGGATAACTTCGTCATCTCAACCTCAACAACACGTCGCAACAGAATGCTGTCCAGGTATAATATCAGCCAGAGTCACATGTCCAAGTTTTGTGAAAACCCCCCACAGTACGCTGCCTTACACTGGGATGGAAAGTTGCTCAAAGATATCTTGGGCAGTGAACCTGGAAGTACCTCAGAGACTTTAGCTGTGCTAGTGTCTGGTCCACCTTCATACACTGAAGGAAAGTTATTGGGAGTACCTGTCATCGACAATTCTTCTGGCACACTCAGGCTGAGGCTTCAATGGATTTACTGGAGACATGGGAACTTACGGATAATGTTACTGCCCTTGTTTTTGACACTACATCCAGTAACAGTGGAGTTCACAGAGGAGCTGCCAAACTGCTAGAGAAAATGCTGAACAAAAAGGTGTTTTATCTGGCCTGTCGACATCACATCCTGGAAATCCTAGTAGGAGCAGTTTGGGAGAAGCTGTTTGGGAAGGTGAAGGGGCCAGATAATCCCTGGTTTGAGCATCTGAAGGATGTTTGGACGGACTTGTCAAGGAAAACCCAAAGATGCTGGCTATCAACAGCAAATGGCTGAAGGAAAAGAAGAAGAACAGTGAAGAAATACTCCAAGACATTCTAACAGCAGAAAGGCTTCCAAGAGCCGACTACAGGGAAATGGCTGAACTGACAGTCATTTTCTTGGAGGAACGCCTCCTCGAGGTATTCACTGGAGTCGACCAGGCGCCATTCATCAGGCCAGATGGATGGCCAGAAACCTGTACTCCATGAAAATGCTGATGTTTGCAGATCAACTTGAGTACGACGAAGACACTGTATCAAAGCTGGAAAGACTCAACACCTTCCTTGCGCTGTTCTACACTCCTGTATGGATGATGTCAATGTCTGCTGCAGATGCTCCCGTGAATGATCTAAGTCTAATCCAGGACATGTTGAAGTACAAGAAAACTGACCCAGAGCTTGCTGATGCAGTACTTAATAAGATGGAAAACCACAAATGGTACCTGACGCAGGAAGTCGTGCCATTTGCCCTGTTCAGCAGTAGATTGAGTGACACATTGAAGCACGACATTGCTGCCCAGTTACATGCCACTGAGAAGCCAGACAGCTTCAGAACAGGAAAGCCTCTATTCCAGAGAGTCACAGCTAAGACCACCCTGGTTGATCTCATTGGCCCAGAATCACATTTCCTGCTGGACACACTGAACATTGGATCCGAGTGGCTTCTGGAACCTGTCACGTCTTGGCCACAGAATGAGGACTACAGAAAAGCGTTGGACTATGTTAAGAATCTGAAAGCGGTGAATGACATTGCTGAACGTGGTGTCAAGATGATGAGCGACTTTGCAAATGTCATAACAACAGATGCCAAGCAAAGGGACTATCTCCTTCAAGCTGTGGAGTTCAACAGACGCCGCTTTGACAGCTTCAAGAAACAAACTCTCAACAACTGACTGTGTAAATGTCATTATGAAATTAATCATCATGTAATGCTTTCACTTCTTGATCGATTAGACTTGTGACAAAATGTTAATCTCAAATTTGTGTCATGAATAAGGCGCCTTGTCTGCCTTGAGTGTGAGAAAACGAATTTTGTGATATTTCTGAAATCTTTGTATGTACCAATGTGCCATTTCTTGTTCCAAGACTATCATAATTGTATAAGTTAGAAAGAGGATTAAAAACACTTTAATTTGGTGCCTATTTTGTTGCTCTATCTTGTTTAGATAAAAAGTTATAGTGCAAAACATGATTCAAGGGACCCCGGAACTGGTGCTTTTGGCCGATTTCAAGGCAGAAAATTTAAAGCTCCATGCGGCAATGCTTCCCAACAACCTAGGTCAAAATGGTTGTGATTTTCGGCCTTTTCAGGTCAAAATGCATGGGAAAAAGTACAGAAACCTATGAAAATAAGAAAAAGTTGATTTTTGAACAGGGCTAGTGTGACATAGAAGTGGTTATGCGCCATGTTGCATACTATTTAAGCTTCATTATTGCGTCAGCTTTTATATAGGTGTTGAAGCTTTCTGGGTACCCTAGCCATTTCACCAGGCACATTTTTCTCTTTCCTGAACCTTTGCTCCCAAAAATCTTTTCAATTTTAAACACACTTTTTCCTAAATTAAATGTCACTTTCTGCAACTCCTCGCAGTGAACGCCTCCTGCGATTCCTTCCCCATTCAAATTTTCAACGTAATACATCATTATCTCTCCTTTGGGTCTCATAACACTAACTTTAAAAATCTCACGTGTCCATCCTTGCTCAAATCCCTTCGCGAATTTATTCCCAGAACGTGATAGCCTTACATAATCATTGATTTTGAAATGTGTAGATTGTGGTGCCGGTGCTCCATCTCTTCTCACCTCTTTGCGCGTACCTCTTTCTAAAATTTCGTTAGGTGTTGTACCAATCGTACGATGGTGTGAACGTTTGTATGACGAGGCCAATGACCCCAGAACGTTTATATATCTGTATGTGTTTTTATGTGTAAAATAGCGATACATGCTTTCCTTTATGGTACGTTGAACTCTTTCAGCTAAAAAGGCCTTATCTATAGAACTGCTAGTGTAGTAATTGATATTAATCTCTGTCAGCATGTTCTGAAAAGCGGGCTATGAATTCTTTCCCCATATCCGTACAAACATAGCCAGGTACCCTGTCTTTTTTCAACATCAACGTTTTGTTAGCTTTAGCTACTGTTTCAGGCGATTTATTTTTCAGAGGAATTAGCCACAGATATCTAGAGAATACATCTATTATGAATAGGATGTAGCGGTAGCCGTCGTTATATACTGAATATCTTTGCATGTCTGTTAAATCCGCTTGTCAAATAGAGTCAATCGAAGCCGCTGTTGTCTTGGCCGTTTTAAACCTTTTTCTCACCGGTTTATGAAGTGTATAAGCATCCTGCTCCCGCATAAACCTCTCAATATTTTTTCCCTACTCCATCATTTAAAAACACCTCCATACAGTCTATTAACGCCGCCATATGAGGCTGGGTTAGAAATTTCATAATAACGTTTACTTAATATGTTAGCCATTTGCATATTTTAGAGACACGTGGATAAGGTTGGCCTCTTGTTCTCTTCTTTCTCCTCTTCAGAGATGCTACTGCTTGGGGTGATGGCGTACTCAGTTGTGACACATGCGAGACTTGCTCCAAGTCTTTTAACCTATTCAGATTTCCTATCAATGTTTTTGGGACATTTATTTGTTGTAGTCTTGCTTTAATATGTTTCCATCGTGTTCGTGAGAGCATGTCCCACTTTCTTACCCCGCTGACGAACCTTCACCAGCGACACCTCCTCCACCACGTGGTAGTTCAAAGCGGAGTCACGATGATGAAGAGCCTTCCACGTCGGGTATAAAACGTTCCAGGAATGCACCGGTTGCTAGACCCCCATTAATAGAGCCCCATCCCTCTACGTCTTACGATACAACCTCCACACTAGCTCCCTCCTCAATTAAATTTGTACCTTATTCCTGTTTAATTCCGGGTACATCTTCCACAACAGTAGCTTCTCGTGCTGTAGAGGAAGGTATAAAATTCAAAATGGTGCGCACCGCTAACCCCATCTCGGCTCTGACTAGAAATCGGTAGGTAGTAAGGGTTGACCCTGGAAACCTGTATAGCAACGGTGTTGAACATGGACTGCGGCGCGTTGTTGAACGTATTGTGGAGTTTGCCCTTCAGAAACGCGACGACTGTGAAGTCCGGACGAGGTTGTTCTTCAGGTTTGGTTCAAATGACGGGGATGTAGATGATTTTTGGGTAGTAATACCGTTCAGACGCTTGGCAGCTGTAGATATAGAATATATCTTCGGGCTTATAATGCAGGCCTCACAAAGTAGTACAGCCTTCAATATGGACAACTTCACGGTAGATATTGACAGAATATTCCGGGTTGCGGGTCATAGTGCCACACCTTGTACTCTTAACTTCAATTCTCCCGTTATTTACCGAAAGTCTATAAATGTCGATCGTGGTTGCGGCTTTATAGCAATAGTCTTAGCTCATATGTTCACTGTGCTAAATACATGGACGCAAAAAATTTGGTTGCCTACGGTTGTGCAGCGTGCTCGTAAACTGGCTTCAGATTGCAAGCTTGAGTCTGAGTGTAATATGGCCCTGAAGAAATGAAAAGGGTAGAGCAGGAAATGAATGTTCCTATAGTTGTATTTGGAATGGATGATCGTCGTAGAACTGTCTATATTTATAGAAGCTGTGTGAGAGATCGCGCAAGACCTCTACTTATTTTAGGATTGTCAGGGTCAACGTATCTCCCCATCCGTAATATAAGGGTTCTTTACGCTAGTTATGATAAAAGTCGAAAATATGGAAGGCATCATGATTTGTGTAAGGGATGTCTCGAGTTTGCTGATGATATAGTGAAGCATTGTAAGGAATGTCACATGGTTTGTGAACAGTGTAAGAGCCCCAAGTGAAGGTCATGTAGTTGAAGCCGAGAAGAGGAAAAGTAATGTGTGCAGACGTTCATTTTTCAATAGTAAATGCTTTTAGCTCCATAAATCGAAAGGCACTTGCAGGAAAATGAGAACCTGTGAATGTAGTATGTTTCACACAATGGATAATTGGGGGAAATTGAACCATAAATGTGATGAAATTCACTGTCCTAAATGCCATGAAAATATAAGGCAGATGGACTGAAGCATGTATGTTATATGAATCTTAAAAGTAAACTTTGTATAACCATGTACTACGAAATAGGAACTTACACAAACCCTGAAACCAAAGAGGTTATCCCACATCTAATCGTAAGCCAGACTATCTGCGATGTGTGCATGGAGGTTATTGTATTGTTACGGTATTGTTAACCGATGAATGGAGAGCAACCCTTGACGGATCTGATAGTTGGTCAAGAAGATGGATTGCTAAGGGTCAATCTCTACCATGGAATGAGGTTTTCTTTTAGAAAGTTTGTGTAAGACTGGGCATTCATTTTTAAACCATCAGGCACTCTGTATGGGACAGCTACTTCATTGCCTATCAATCCTGCCTAAAACATGACACTACCTCCATTTTGTTGGCGTCTTTATCTCGATGGTAGAAATTGGCTCTCAGCAATCCATCTTCTTGACCAAACATCAAGTCCTTCAAGGGGTGCTTTTCATTCATCGGTGAACAATACAGTATTAAAATCTGTTTTCACGTACTGACGCGCCTATTCAACACGCTGCTTCTTGTACTTGGGTGTTAATGGTGACTGAATCGTAGGTTTACACGTCTTGCCAATTGTTTGGAGGATTCCACATCGAGGTGTTCTTGGTACATTATGTATGCCAGCATGCTCAAAAACCTCTTTACTTGAGGACAATGGATGCTTTGCAATTTACGCTTGATTACAGATATCTGCCACCTTGTCACTTTTCTTATAGCTCCTTTATCACTTCGCTGCCTCAGTTTGGTACCCTCCGCTAGAAACTTGTTTACAGTTCGATAAGCTCTGCCAAACTGCTTCGCAATTTCAATAGATTTTATATTTTCAGCGAGTAACTTGACTATTTTTCTTTTCTCAGTTAGTGTTAAATCCTTCTTCTTACCCATTTTCACCATTTAGATCCGTAAATAGAATACTTGCTTAATAATTCGGAACACAATATTTTACATATTTTTCAATAAAATGAGAATTATTTTAATTATCAAAATATTTTATCGAAATGAATACCATCAATGCTGCTATATATAGTGATTATTCGCTACAAATTTCATTGAAATCGGGGAAAAACTTTTGAAAACATTGGAGAAAATGTAATCTGCTTAATAATTTGGAACGCAGTGTACAAATAAAACTTCAAGAAACAGAGCTTGATTTAAAACAATTATTCACGCATAAGACAAACGAAGAGGAAATCAAGGTAGCAGAAAAAAAAACCTGAAAGAAAGCCTGTTCGAAAAGAAAAATGAAGTACAAAAAAAGTATGCGACCTTCAAAAGATGGAGTGAACGAACCCACAAATGATTCAGAAGAGATGAGCGAGTTGCTCGAGGAACATTTCAACTCAATGTTCAGTACCCCAAAGCCCGAGATGAAAATAGAAAATTCTAATGAATTTTTTGACAGAGATACAAATCAATCAAGAACAAGTACGGACACGAATCTATTAATAAATTTTGAATTCTTTGAAGGAGACATAATTAAGGTTCTATCTCAAACACGAGAAAATTCAGCTCATTTTGTGCCATGTCTCTGAAGAAATGCACTATGATTACTATGGAAAAAATTTCTCCACACAGAACAAATCCCATCCACATTAAAGAACGCCAACGTCGCTCCCTTATTCAAAGGAGGAAACAGAGCAATACCAAAGAAATATCGCCCAGTAGCACCCACATTCCATTTTATAAAGTGATTTGAATGTGTACTGTAATTAGAGACAAAATTGCTTACTACTTGCGAGAACAGAAATTATTCAGTCCGACACAACATGGTTTCAGGGCTGGAAGATTATGTGTATCTTAGTTATTAAACCTCTGAAAAAAATAATGGAAACGTTGTGTCGATGTCAAAATATAGATATATATATATATATATATATATATATATATATATATATATATATATATATATATATATATATATACACATTCAACTGCAAAGAACACGCAGTATAAATAACGTAAAGAAACGACGCTTGTATAGGAGATATTGCGCGGAATATCTCCTATACAAGCGTCGTTTCTTTACGATATATATATATATATATATATATATAAAATATATATAATATATATATATATATATATATATATATATATATAACTTATATATATATATATATATATATATATATATACTATATATATATATATATATATATATATATATATACCGGGTGAACCAAAAGTAGGTGGACAGTAAATGATAACGTTTATTTTGAGAATACATATACAATTATATTTAATTTTTTTGTATACTATAATACAAAATAAAAAAAAATTAACTTATACCAATACAATACAAAAGCACTGAAAATTTTATCAACGCAGGTGCTCAAATTGCTGTCCATCACAATTTACACAGCTTTGAAGTCTACCTTTCACACTTCGACAAACATTTTTGCACAAGTTTCTTTGTGCATTAATTTCTTGAAATGCATCTCTGATGTAATTTTTCAAATCACCAACACTTCGTGGTTTTCGACTATAAACTTTGTCCTTGAGTACTCCCCAAATGAAAAAATCCATTGGGGTAAAGTCAGGTGAACGTGCAGGCCATTCAATTTGACCTCTTCGGCCGATCCATTTCTCGGGAAATGTTTCATCAAGATACTCACGGACTGCTCTTGAATAATGTGGAGGGGCCCCATCTTGTTGGAAATAGAGGTCATGTGAATTAGGCTGTTGTTGTAAGTGTGGAACAACTTCATTCATTAGAATTTCGAGATACTTATCACCTGTGACTGTTCCATCAACAAAAATTGGTCCTAAAACACCAGAACTTGAAATACCACCCCAAACAGTGACACCAGGCTGGTTTAGTTGCTGCTCTGATGTTAAATGCATGTTCTCACTATACCAGTAAACACAATTATGTCGGTTAACATGACCTGATAATTGAAAGAAGCCTCATCGGTCCACACAATGTTATCTAAAATTATTGGATTTCCTTCAATTTCGTTCAGCATGATCTCACTAAATTGCAGCCGCCTGTCTGGGTCATCCTCCAATAAGCCATGAATTAGCCGTGGACGATAAGCTTTCAACCCAATAGATTTCAGAATTCGTATAATAGAGGTTTGTGAAATGTCCAGTTCTGCTGAGGCTCTTCTGGTGACTTTTTGGGACTGTGAACAAATGCTTCGGCAAAAGTTGCTTATTGTCCTCTGTGCAAACTGTTTTTGGGTCGACCAGTTCTTGGGGCATTAAGAATTGAGCCAGTGGCATCAAATTTGTCACGAATGCGGTAAATGGTTTGTCTCTTTGGGGCTTGAGTACCAAATGTTTCAACCCATTTTGTTCTAACAGTTTCAGTATTTTGAGATTTCCAATACTCTTTTAACACCCATTTTCTGGCATCAGTATTTAGATTATTTGCCATTATGGGTTCTCTGAACTATCTGAAAAGAAAAAAGATTAAATTTAAATAAATTTAGTTATAATATTTAATATAATATAACACAAACGCCATAGTTATAATGAACACCATAGTTATAATATAATATAACACAAACCCTATTCAACCTACTGTCCACCTACTTTTGGTTCACCTGGTATATATATATATATATATATATAATATATATATATATATATATATATATATACAGGGTGTCCGAGAATTATCTGTACAATTTTTAGCTGTTATTAAAAGTCAACCATGAAGTGTAGAAATTCCAGTTTTATCCCATTTTACAGAGAATCTCATTAAGTTTTTTCTGATACCACGTTTTGACAAGTTTTTTAGAAATGTACGCGGGTGGCAGACATTGATGATTTAAAAGCAAGAATCACAGCTGCTATTGAGCGAATTGATGTGGATATGCTGCAGCGTACATGGCAACATTTGGATTATCGATTGGATGTTTTGCGAATCACTCATGGTGCACATATCGAATGTTTGTTACAACGTTACTTTAATAAAAGAAACTTTTGAAAATACAGATTCTAAATAATCTTGTTTAAGAATTTTACGTGTGTTATCAAGAATTTTATTAAAAGATGAAATTGTACAGATAATGTTCGGACACACTGGAATTTCTAAAAAACTTTTCAAAACTTGGTATCAGAAAAAACTTAATGAGATTCTCTGTAAAATGGGACAACACTGGAATTTCTAGACTTCATGATTGACTTTTAATAACAGCCAAAAATTGTACAGATAATTCTCGGACACCCTGTATGTATATATATATATATATATATATATATATAGTGACTTCGCTAAAGCCTTTGATAAATGGAATTATAACACACAAACTTAAGAATACAGGAATTACTCGAAAGCTGTTGCGGTGGATACTTCATTTTCTGAGCCAAAGAACACAAAAAGTATTATTAAATTGACTTAAAAATCTGAAACCTCAGAGGTCATCACTTCTGTCCTACAAGGTACATTTTTAGCTCCCTTACTGTTTAATAACAGTGATTGTAGACAGATGCAGTCATGCAGATATTGCAGACAGTACGCAGACAGATGCAGTCATGCAGATATTGCAGACAGTACGCAGACAGATGCGCAAATAAATATAATATGAAAACGGCATACAAAAATTACAGTAAGAAATTGAAACAATATTCAGGTGGGCGAAAAACAACAATATGAAATTCATCAATGAAAATTTTCAACTCATAAGATATAAAGGGCACGAAGGACTGCAAGACAAACAGTAACACCAAACCTTTGGAGTAATAATGTCACCGAGTGACACCGGGTGTCACTTGATTTAAACATACTGTCATACTGTACGTCGCATTGACTAATCACTTCCGATTTACAGCACTCGTCGCTGTGTGAGTGAACTAGATGAGTCATGTTTAATTGCTTGGAGCGAATACCGAACCCTACCTTACACTGTAGAAACACAAATACCTATGAGAGATAACTGTACAAGATTGGTGTTTATATTAGTTAAAGAAGTCAACCGTAGGCTTCATACGTTTGAAGCATGTCTGATTTTCTAGAAATCTTTCCTTTTCGTTTTACGCCTCGACCTCGTACACTTCGTCACTCGACATCTTCACTCGACGTTTCAGTTTTCTTTTCCGTTTTTTAGACCTTTTACCCAGTATTCTCCTTTTTACAACCTTTTTAATGTGAACAGTACCCTCAGCTTTTGTACGACGTGATTTTCTTTTAAAAGCTTCTTTAGGCTTGACACTAGCCGTCACATCTTCGACCATGCCTCCCTTAATGGAGCATATTCCGATCCTGCAAGCCATGCTACGCGAGTAGTGTGCGCAAAATGGACGAGTGCAAAAATGTTGCAATGCAATCGTTGCATAATGTTCCAACAGTGCCACCCCACCCCCTTTGTTGCAAACCCCCACCCCCTTGGTGCCAACCGCATCCCTTTTGTTAAAAGACACTCCCCGCCCACCCCCTTTGTTGCAAGGCACCCACCCCACCCCCTTGGTGCCAACCCCATCCCTTTTGTTAAAAGACACTCCCCGCCCACACCCTTTGTTGCAAGGCACCACCCCACCCCCTTGGTGCCAACCCCATCCCTTTTGTTAAAAGACACTCCCCGCCCACACCCTTTGTTGCAAGGCACCCACCCCACCCCCTTGGTGCAAGTCACCCCACCCCCATTTGTTGCAAGGGGGAGACCTCTTTGGTGAAGAAGTTGGAACGGCCTCACCCCCCAAAGGGGTATATCTAACCTAAGAGAGCGAGAGAGAGGAGGAGGGGACCCAGAGGAAGGGTCTTCGCTCGGCGACAGCAAAGCGCATATGAGTCCTTCAGCCACCTCGCCGCTCTCTTATAGGGCCCCTAATCAGCCAGTTGGCTTAGAAGGCTGAGTTGCCAGATTGCGCTATGTATTTAATTAAACCATATATTAATCAGCCAGTTGGCTTAGAAGGCTGAGTCTCTAGATAGCAATAATTATTTATGTAAAGCATATATTAATCAGACAGTTGGCTCAGAAAGTTGAGTTGCCAGTTTGCGCTATTTATTTAATTAATCCTTATATTCTTCCGTCATCTGGCTTAGAAAGTTGAGTTGCCGTATTGCGTTATTTATTTAAAACATATATCCTGACTTTAAGATCCATTTGGCTTAGAAGACCGATTTGACAAATAGCAATTAATTAATTATTCTGAAATCCGCTTTAGAAACCAAACAAATGATATAATTGTGTACAAACAAAAGGGAATAAATAAAAAGCCAATACATCATTCTGTTTATTTAACTGAATTAATGGATATACAGTGGGTGTGTATATATATGGTCAAATAATAGCATCATGAATGGGAAATATATAATCATACAAAACGGTGCATCATCAAAATATTAGTACAGGAAATATATAGTTATATTAAATATATTGAAAATATACGAAACGTATAATCATATTAGTAGAGGAAAAATACATACAGTTATATTAAATATATTGAAAATATACGAAACGTATAATATAATCATATTAGTACAGGATATACCGGGTGAACCAAAAGTAGGTGGACAGTAGGTTGAATAGGGTTTGTGTTATATTATATTATAACTATGGTGTTCATTATAACTATGGTCTTTGTGTTATATTATATTAAATATTATAACTAAATTTATTTAAATTTAATCTTTTTTCTTTTCAGATAGTTCAGAGAACCCATAATGGCAAATAATCTAAATACTGATGCCAGAAAATGGGTGTTAAAAGAGTATTGGAAATCTCAAAATACTGAAACTGTTAGAACAAAATGGGTTGAAACATTTGGTACTCAAGCCCCAAAGAGACAAACCATTTACCGCATTCGTGACAAATTTGATGCCACTGGCTCAATTCTTAATGCCCCAAGAACTGGTCGACCCAAAACAGTTTGCACAGAGGACAATAAGCAACTTGTTGCCGAAGCATTTGTTCACAGTCCCAAAAAGTCCACCAGAAGAGCCGCAGCAGAACTGGACATTTCACAAACCTCTATTATACGAATTCTGAAATCTATTGGGTTGAAAGCTTATCGTCCACGGCTAATTCATGGCTTATTGGAGGATGACCCAGACAGGCGGCTGCAATTTAGTGAGATCATGCTGAACGAAATTGAAGGAAATCCAATAATTTTAGATAACATTGTGTGGACTGATGAGGCTTCTTTCAAATTATCAGGTCATGTTAACCGACATAATTGTGTTTACTGGTATAGTGAGAACATGCATTTAACATTAGAGCAGCAACTAAACCAGCCTGGTGTCACTGTTTGGGGTGGTATTTCAAGTTCTGGTGTTTTAGGACCAATTTTTGTTGATGGAACAGTCACAGGTGATAAGTATCTCGAAATTCTAATGAATGAAGTTGTTCCACACTTACAACAACAGCCTAATTCACATGACCTCTATTTCCAACAAAATTGGGCCCCTCCACATTATTCAAGAGCAGTCCGTGAGTATCTTGATGAAACATTTCCCGAGAAATGGATCGGCCGAAGAGGTCCAATTGAATGGCCTGCACGTTCACCTGACTTTACCCCAATGGATTTTTTCTTTTGGGGAGTACTCAAGGACAAAGTTTATAGTCGAAAACCACGAAGTGTTGGTGATTTGAAAAATTACATCAGAGATGCATTTCAAGAAATTAATGCACAAAGAAACTTGTGCAAAAATGTTTGTCGAAGTGTGAAAGGTAGACTTCAAAGCTGTGTAAATTGTGATGGACAGCAATTTGAGCACCTGCGTTGATAAAATTTTCAGTGCTTTTGTATTGTATTGGTATAAGTTAATTTTTTTTTTTATTTTGTATTATAGTATACAAAAAAATTAAATATAATTGTATATGTATTCTGAAAATAAACGTTATCATTTACTGTCCACCTACTTTTGGTTCACCCTATATATACGCAATTTAAATATATTTCCTTTATGTTCTACGGCGCAAAACGCTAAACTCGCATGTGATAGAGTCTACATCAACATCACCATTACTTTGTACGACGTGATAAAACCGTCCAAGCATCACTTCACCGTTTAACTGATACGGCGGTCTATACTCGATATAAATGGCTTTCATATAGTTCAATACTATTTTTGTCCCCACTTTACACTCGGCGGGAAAGTTATCTTTAAACGAACACAATCAAAAGCACGCACAAAAATGTCATCGTTAACTGCAACATCAAATACAAGTTTATAAACAAGCCTTTCCAATCGGGTTTTTTTTCTTACCGTCCCGAGCTTTTCAATCGTGAACTCTACTTCACTCGGCATAGCTGCGTTGGAAATATTCCTCCAAGTTATAACGACATCTATCCATTATATAGAGGTACAGCTCTTCAGGGTGAACAGTGTAGGCGAGCTCAGCTCATCGTACGGAAAAAATAAAAAAATAATTAGCGGTGTAATACAAATTGTACGGAAAAAGTTCATCTAAAAAATCGTGTAAGCACTTCCTCGTTTTAAAGTACGTCTAAAGCGGGTCTAACATACACAACAATTCGTAAAGTTCTTGGCAGAGAACAATTCGTACGAAAAAAGAAAATAACTTAATCACCGAACAATTCCTACGGAAAAAAAAAATGAACAATTCGTACCAAAAAGAAATCCATAATGACTACCCGTAGGTCTAAGGCGGGTGTAAAACAACTCGTACGAAAAAATAAAAAATAAATGAACAATTCATACGGAAAATAAATCCATAATGATCACCGTAAGGCTAAGGTGGGGGTAAAACAATCCGTACGGAGAAAAATAAAAATAAATAAATGAACAATTCGTACGGAAAAAATAAATCCCTAACGATCCCCGTAGGGCTAAGGCGGGTGTAAAACAAATCGTACGAAAAACGAAAAATAATAAATCCTTAATGATCACCGTAGGCCTAAGGCGGGTGTAAATCAATCGTACAGGACACACACACACACACACACATATATATATATATAAAATATATAAATATATATACAGACTAAAGTGTTAAGTTCATCTACAACTCGTGTAAGCACTTCCCCGTTTTAAAGTAGGTCTAAGGAGGATAAAACAATTCGTGCGAAATAAAATTAAACGAACAATTCGTACGGAAAGAAAAATCCGCGGGACTCTACACACATACACACACACACACACACACACACACACACACACACTTCCATTGATAGGATAGGATTTTCAATACTCGGTTTTAAGTGAGAAATATATTATTATTATTATTATTATTACTATTTATTACTATTACTTATATATATATATATATATATATATATATATATATATATATATATATATATACACTTCAAAGATTTTCAAAATTAATATATAGATATATATAAAGGGTGATCCAGAGAAATGGGACCCAAAAGAAACCCCTGTAACTCTTAAAGTATAAGTCCTTTTATAAAATCATACGCATCATTCGAAAGAGGATAGTTACAAGTTTGTACAGGATTGTATAGGTTTTGACAATACAAGACAAGATAAGATACAAAACAAAATAAAAGTGTTAGTTAAAAACTAACCCTTCAAGATGACTGCATGGACTGTGGAACAGCTGCGTTTCGTAACTGAGCAATATTATGAGCATGGAAGAAGTGTAGTTTCAGCTCAAAGATCTTTCAAGACAAATTTTCAGATGTCAAAATCACCTTCTAAGAGCTGAAACTACACTTCTTCCATGCTCATAATATTGCTCAGTTATGAAACGCAGCTGTTCCACAGTCCATGCAGTCATCTAGAAGGGTTAGTTTTAACTAACACTTTTATTTTGTTTTGTATCTTATCTTGTATTGTCAAAACCTATACAATCCTGTA
Organism: Bathynomus jamesi; assembly: GCA_023014485.1. Taxonomy (NCBI): domain Eukaryota; kingdom Metazoa; phylum Arthropoda; class Malacostraca; order Isopoda; family Cirolanidae; genus Bathynomus; species Bathynomus jamesi. The sequence goes on from JAJOZX010010829.1 coordinate 74,058, forward strand.
CAAACTTGTAACTATCCTCTTTCGAATGATGCGTATAATTTTATAAAAGGACTTATACTTTAAGAGTTACAGGGGTTTTTTTTGGGTCCCATTTCTCTGGATCACCCTTTATATATAATTTTATTTTATTTTTTTTTAAATCTTGGAAGTGTATAATTTGATATAGTTTATTTTATTTTTAAAGTAAAGTTTTAGATCTGTAACTTATTTTTATATTTTTGTTAACTGTATTATAAAAGGGAACATTTATTATTATTTTTTAAGCTTTATTATTAATATTATTAATATTATTTATTTCTTTAGAAAAAGGCATGTATTTATGTCGTCTTTCTCGAGCTTAAATGGTTTCTTCCTGATAATTCTTTTAAATATTTTGTCTAATTTATTTATATATGACAATAGAGGTTTTCTGTGGTGGAGACAGTCATTTTCAAATCTATCTTTAAATGCAAATATCTTCCAGTGTTTGCGCAGGAAGGGGTAGATAATGGTGCGAACTGAAATCCCCATAGATGTTTTCCAAATGCCCAGACACTATAGTCTTTACGATTGCTCCAAGGCCTGCGACATGATAAGAATTTCTGAAACATCTGTTGATTTATTGGATGTTCACGCATTCCAAGGTTTACGATAAGATAATCAAACTAAAAGTTGAAAGCAAAGTTGAAACCTCCTTTTTGTTTAACAATACACGGCTCTAAAGGCTGATAAAAACTCGCTCAATCACTAGCTACAAACCTCATCACGAATTCTGTTCTGTTTCTTGTCATATAAATAAACAAAGGCAAATTCATCGCAACTTCTCGACTCTTGTCGAGAAATTACATTCACAATATTTTTATCTCAGCATAATAATAATAATATCAATAATAATGACAAAGTTACGCTATCGGAAACACACGGTGCATCATGCACCTGAAGAATCATGCACCTGTATTTTTCAGTTCCGAGTATCAACGATACATATTTCTACTTATCTACCAGCTATCTATCCATCTATCTATCTATCTGCCCGTCCATGTATCTATCTATCTCTCTCTCTCTCTCTCTCTCTCTCTCTCTCTCTCTCTCTCCCTCTATATATATATATATATATATATATATATAGATATATATATTGGAATAAATAAAACCACAAACACATCACTCTTTATTTAATCAAATTGTTTAAACCAATTTCGCAAAATAAATAAATTGAAAATAAGTAATTATTACATTCCTATACATGCGTCGGAATATTAGCTTTCCAAGATAAGTTTTTAAATAGTTGGTTTCGAAATTGCCAGACACTATTGTCTTTGCGATTGTCCCAAGTTCTGCGTCATGATAAGAATTTCTGATAGTGATAGGGAGACAAATTTTAATAATCCTAATCTGAGCGTAATCAAAGATTTCATGGGTCAACCCCGTTTAAAGATAATTTTAAATCAGACAGATGTTTCTCAAATCTTAAACCTATATTTCATCTAAGTTTTCCAATACGATTATCACAGAAAAAATAAAATAGTGTCAACATAATGGTTCCACGAATCGGTACAATATATATATATATATATATATATATATATATATATATATATATATATATATATATATATACTTACAGTAATGAGAAGGAGAGAGTTATTCTAGCTACAATTTGTGTAAAGGAAAACTGAGAACGTAGGACAGTCATAACGATTTGGTACAGACAAAGTTACGCTATCGGAAACAGATGGTGCATTATGCTCATGAAGATTCATGCACCATGACTGAAAATCACCTTCGTTTAATCTAAAAACATTTGTTTAATAAACTTCAAAAGATTTCCACTTCAAATAATTTAATTCCAATATCCTTGCATGACAATTTCACAAAACACTATATATTTTTGGGTAAAATGTGTGAGTATTTTTGCGGGGTCTCGGACATTTTCCAAAACAACAAATTCATTTCATCTTTTATATCGTCTTCACCCTTTTACACAATATATATCACACACGCACACGCACACACACATACACAAACACACACACACAGAAAGTTTTGCCACAGTCTCTGGCCAGACGACCCGACCCATTGTACTAACTCATGGATTATTATTATTATTATTATTATTATTATTATTATTACCAATACCATCGGGAATCGTACCTCAGACCTCAAAGCCTCCACCTCGCTTACAGGAAGAAGGTATCCATCCATTGTTCGAATCACGCATACAATTTGAGGGTACAAGAGTTTTCCCTGAAATCGTGGTTGTTGGTGCATCGCCGGTATGGTACGCAAGGCCTTTTGAGTTAGTTCGTATCCTTGTATCTCTCTCTCAGGATATGATGAATTCCCTCTCTGACCCGAGTACAGTGCTTCCTAGAGCTGGGCGGCTGTCTTCCCTGTATTTTATGTCACGGCGGCACAGCGGGTCATCCACCTCTGTGGAAAATTCGTCATCCTAGAAGTGTATCTTTATGACTATTCGCGACCGTACCATAACTCAGATTCGAAAGGGTATCGAATAAATTTAGCAAAAAATATGAAACTGAGAAACCCTAGTACAGTTTTGCAGATTAAATAAATTCATGTATTGTATACTTTTTTAGAAAATCAAAATAATACTTTTTACAAACTAAAAATTAAGTATTTGTACAGAGATAATATATCTTCTTATAAATTAACACAGCCAAAATCACGTATTTGTAGAAAAATCACTATAATTAAAAAAAAAAAAATAAACCACTCTTTTTTGAGATTTATTTTCAGTACCGGATCGTGATTTGTCAACGCCCAGGCAATTTGAATTTCAGAGCCCTTAAGACTTTTTAACATTTTATTAATTTTTCCTAATGATAAAAAACTACAAATATAAGAATGTAGGCCTCTCGCCACAACAATAAGAAATAAAATAGACACTCCTCAAAAATTTGAATGCATGTCAGACGAATTTCATATTTTGGATTTCTTTTTATTAATTTATTAAGTTTTTTCCCCGTTTTATATCACCTACTTTATGTAGTAAGTAAGTAATATATGAAAATGAAAAGATTTATTAGCATTCTATAGTCCATATGATAAATATTATTAATGCAATGGCAGATCATATACTAAGGATAGAAATATATACATCTGATTAGTAATAATACAGTAATGTTGAAGTTAGGCGTAGCTACAGAGAGATATATATATATATATTATATATATATATGCAAAGGTGGGCACCCGGGCCTCAAAAAGGACAGACGGTCCCGGTCCTTGTCTCCAACTGGACCGATGGTCCCGGTCACGGTCCTTTCTGAAGACAGGACCTAGGAACGACTCGGTCCTCGGTCTTTATATATAATATAAGTGAAAAATTTGATTAAAATGAAAAATTAAATTAAAGACACCGGAAATCTTTAATTTATTAACGTAAATTATAATTAATACAATACATAAATGATGAAAAAAAGTTATTAAGTTAAATGCTTGAGTTTCCCTTCAAGAAGACTAGCATTTCAAAATGGCTGTCACTGAGCCCTGACCTTTTCGGCTTGAGGACGTCCTTCCCCAAAGAGAAGAGCCTCTCCACGGCGGCACTGGATGGGATAGGCGTGTTAAACTTGATGAACAAGTCCTTCAACGCCGGGCTGGGGAACGAGTCCTTGTTGAAGATGAAGGGTTTCACAGGCCTCTCGCTGAGAAATGTCTCCACCAACTTGGTCCCGGTCTCCTTCGTCTTCTCCCCGCCCTCGTTGTTTTGGCTCTTGTTGCTTGTCGAGAGGATGTTCTTGTTCGGCAGGCACAGCAAGCACTTGTACTCCAGGTTCTGCTCACCCTTGGGGCCCAGGTATTCAAAGTATTTGTCCAGGTACGGCCAGGGATTGCCGGGTTCAGTTCTTCCGCTAGGAGCTCCAGTTGCTTGACTTGAAGTTGAAGCACTAACATCAGTAGATTCTTCGTCTCCTCCAGGTGTTGAAACAAGTTTCAGTTCAGTCTCAGTCTCTTTCTGAGTCTTCTGGAGGAAACGATCCATCTTCTTTAGAACTTCAAATAATCACTAAACACACTAAAATCACTAAAAAAGACCGTCCGGACCGGACCGTCCGGAATTGCTTAAAAATGGACCGTCGCTCCTCATTTCGGTCCTCACTGAGAAAAGGACAGACTTTCCCGCTCACGGTCCTTTAAAAGGACCGAGTTCCTGGAGTTCGGTCCTTTTGGAACTCGGACCTGCCCACCTTTGTATATATGTGTGTGTCTGTGTGTAATAAACTTAGTTCTTTACAGCGACTGATTTGTGTTTCTACAACCTGCGGCTAATGGGCTGGGTTCCCTTCCAAAAATTAAATTACATAAAACAGAATGAGTGAAGCTTTGGATGACATTAGTCAAACTTTATTTTGACTCTCTCCTTCTCTTTTTTATTTGGGGAGGGGCATTTTGTGATATTCACCCTTGCCCATCCTTCGTGTATTAAAAAATAATATAATTTTAATGTTAATGATTTTAATACGACTTCACTGGTAAATTATCTGTAATTCTGAATACACTACAGAAATTAGCACAAAAAGTGCGCAACTATATAAGCAAAAACATTTCCATCCATCATCTTACCCTCAACCGATTAAAAGGAAGAGTAATTTACAGCCCGTCTACCATCACCTCGCCACGAACACAGGTGGAGGAACGGCTCATCCAAACCATGCCTAGTGACGGAGCACCAGCTTAACCTTCATGTGAAGAGAGAGTAACAAGGCTATAATATCCATTTCAACTCCTTGTTTAAGACTTCCATCAAATTATGTGAACTATTATGTGAACTTTTAGTTTGATTATCTTATCGTAAACCTTGGAATGCGTGAACATCCAATAAATCAACAGATGTTTCAGAAATTCTTATCATGTCGCAGGCCTTGGAGCAATTGCAAAGACAATAGTGTCTGGACATTTGGAAAGCATCTTTGGGGATTTCAGTTCGCACCATTATCTACCACTTCCTGCGCAAACAATGGAAAATATTTGCACTTTAAGATAGATTTGAAATATGTCTCCACCACAGAAAAATTCTATTGTCATATATAAATAAATTAGACAAAATATTTAAAAGAATTATCAGGAAGAAACCATTTAAGCTCGAGAGAGACGACATAAAAACATGCCTTTTTCTAAATAAATAAATAATATTAATAATATTAATAATAAAGCTAAAAAAATAATAATAAATGTTCCCTTTTATAATGCAGTTAACAAAAAAATAAGTTAGAGATCTAAGACTTTAAAAATAAAATAAACTATATGAAATTATACACTTCCAAGATTTTCAAAATTAAATATATATAATATATATATATTAATTTTGAAAATCTTGGAAGTGGATAATATATATATATCAGTAGTAGTAATAATAATAGTAATAATAATAATAATAATTTCTCACTTAGAACCGAGTATTGAAAATCCTATCCTATCAATGGAAGTGTGTGTGTGTGTGTGTGTGTGTGTGTGTGTGTGTTGTGTGTAGAGTCCCGCGGATTTTTCTTTCCGTACGAATTGTTCGTTTAATTTTATTTCGCACGAATTGTTTTATCCTCCTTAGACCTACTTTAAAACGGTGAAGTGCTTACATGAGTTTTAGATGAACTTAACACTTTAGTCTGTATATATATATATTTATATATTTATTTATATATATGTGTGTGTGTGTGTCCTGTACGAATTGATTTACACCCGCCTTAGACCTACGGTGATCATTAGGGATTTATTATTTTTTCTTTTTTCGTACGATTTGTTTTACACCCGCCTTAGCCCTACGGGGATCGTTAGGGATTTATTTTTTCCGTACGAATTGTTCATTTATTTTTTATTTTCCCCGTACGGATTGTTTTACCCACACCTTAGCCCTACGGTGATCATTAGGGATTTATTTTCCGTACGAATTGTTCATTTCTTTTTTTTTCGTACGAGTTGTTTTACACCCGCCTTAGACCTACGGGGAGTCATTAGGGCATCCTGGATTTATTTTTTCTTCTTTTTGAATTAAAGTGTTTTACGCCCACCTTAGACCTACCGGTAGTCATTAGAGATTTCCATTCCGTACGAATTGATCATTTATTTATTTTTATTTTTCGTACGAATTGCTTTACCCCACCTTAGACCTACTGTATCGCGGATTTACTTTTTTTTCCCGTACGAATTGTTCATTTATTTATTTCTTTTTCTTTTTCAGTATAAAGTGTTCGGTGATTGTTATTTTCTTTTGTCGTAGGAATTGTTCTCTGCCAAGAACTTTTCGAATTGTTGAGTATGTTAGACCCGCCTTAGACCTACTTTAAAACGAGGAAGTGCTTACTTTTTCCATACGATGAGCTAAGCTCGCCTTCGCCTACACTGTTCACCCTGAAGAGCTGTACCTCTATATAATGGATAGATGTCGTTACGACTTGGAGGAATATTTCCAATGCAGCTATGCCGAGTAAAGAAGAGTTCACGATTGAAAAGCTCCGGACGGTAAGAAAAAAACCCCGATTGGAAAGGCTTGTTTATAAACTTGTATTTGATGTTTCGGTTAGCGATGACATTTTTGTGCGTGCTTTTGATTGTGTCCGTTTAAAGATAACTTGCCCGCCGAGTGTAAAGTAGGAACAAAAATAATATTGAACGATATGAAAGCCATTTATATGGAGTATAGACCGCCGTATCAGTTAAACGGTGAAGTGATGCTTGGACGGTTTTACCACGTCGTACAAAGTAATGGTGATGTTGATGTAGACTCTATCTCATGCGAGTTTAGCGTTTTGTGCCGTAGAACATAAAGGAAATATATTTAAATTTCGTATATATATCCTGTACTAATATGATTACACGTTTCGTATATTTTCAATATATTTAATATAACTGTATATATTTCCTGTACTAATATATTGATAATACTATGTTTTGTATATTTTCAATATATTTAATATAATTGTATATTTTCCTGTACTAATATTTTGATGATGCACCGTTTTGTATGATTATATATTTCTCATTCATGATGCTATTATTTGACCATACATATACACCCATTGTATATCCATTAATTCAGTTAAATACACAAAATGACGTATTGGCGTTTTATTTATTACATTTTGTTTGTACACAATTATATCATTTATTTGGTTTCTTAAGCGGATTTCAGAATAATTAATTAATTGCTATTTGTCAAATCGATCATCTAAGCCAAATGGATCTTAAAGTCAGGATATATGTTTTAAATAAATAACGCAATACGGCAACTCAACTTTCTAAGCCAGATGACGGAAGAATATAAGGATTAATTAAATAAATAGCGCAAGCTGGCAACTCAGCCTTCTAAGCCAAATGGCTGTGGCGCCCGATGGCTCTGGCTGATTAAGCCAGAATATATGGATTAATTAAATACATTGCGCAAACTGGCAACTCAACTTCTTTGTAAGCCAACTGTCTGATTAATATATGCTTTAAATAATAATTATTGCTATCTGGCAACTCAGCCTTCTAAGCCAACTGGCTGATTAATATATGGTTTAATTACATACATAGCGCAATCTGGCAATTCAGCCTTCTAAGCCAACTGGCTGATTAGGGGCCCTATAAGAGAGCGGCGATGTGGCTGAAGGACTCATATGCGCTTGGCTCTCGCTGAGCGAAGACCCTTCCTCTGGGTCCCCTCCTCCTCTCTCTCTTAGGTTAGATATGCCCCTTTGGGGGTGAGGCCGTCAATTTCTCACCCAAAGAGGTCCCCCCTCTTCCTTAGGTTAGGTATGCCCATTTGGGGGGTGAGGCCGTCCCCCTTTCTCCCCCAAAGAGGTCTCCCCCCTTGCAACAAAGGAGGGTGGAGGGGTGCCTTGCATCATAGGGGGTGGGGGTGGCACTATTGCAACAATATGCAGAATTTGCAATTGCATTGCAACATTCTTGCACTCGTCCATTTTGCCCCCATACTACTTACGCGTATGATTTCGGAAACTGGGTCATATGTAAGTTTAGATTCATCCAAGCTTTTATTTAGGTCTCTTGCACTATCCTCCGTGTTGTCATATTGGGCAGGGCGCAGTGTTATTTTAGTGCTGTAGTACTGTACCTCGCGGTCCCGTGCTGAACACATGGTTTTATTATTTATCACACTCGCTTTCTCAACTTCATCGCGTTTTCTAGTAACCATAAAAACGACTTTTTTCTCCTCACTGCTTAAAAACTTGGCATTCAATGGAAATTCACACAATTCCACCTCGTTTGACTCACGGTCCAAATCGATAGGCCTATGAAGGTCTGTTGTGAAGTTGGGCAGAGTATTGTCGAGGTACTTGCCCCGCGAGGCTGAGGAGGGCAGTGTGACGTAGAACTGGTTAGAAGACATGATGTATACTATTAGAATCTCGTTATTACACTAGATTTTATAAAGGAGGTATACCTGTTGGAGGGGTACTCTGTTGTGGGGTTTGAGTTGCCTATTCCAGAGCTTTTATTGTTTTCGATACCAGTCATTGTTTTTCGAATGTTCATCTGCTGTAACCTTGTTTTAATATGTTCCCAACCTGGTGGGCGTGGTCTCCCCACTTTCTCAACAAATCACGGATGATGTCAATAATGTTCGAACCCGGTATCGTTGAGTCTTCACCTGTGTTAGACTATTGTGTAATTGGGTCACCACTCAAAAGATTGAAAAGACTTAGGTTTTTATTCCTCATTGAATTAGGAAGACTAATTTTAACACTTGTTCGAGGTTGTTGGAGTTCCCATCATTGTCTTCAGGTTGTTGTTTCTAGTCTCAACATGCACAGTGTCATCGCTATACTTGATAACTATGGGGCTAAAGCTGAAAATAGGACAGGTAGGAATGATTCACCTTTTTCTCCAACAAGATAACTTTTCTTTGACACAGCTTGTCTTTTACAAGCGAATGTTTGTATTTTGTTCTTGTAACGACGTAAACGTACCTTCTGCGACGCAGTCATTGGAACATTGCATTTTATAACATTGAGAGAGACTTCGCAGATACATTTTAAAAAGTCAGGGTCAACGTTTATTAAAAACAGGTGTTGAAGAGTAGGAGGTAGTCGCGGGAACGTTATTATAAACTTAAACTATTTCTTTACCGTTTCGTCATTTTGGCATATATATGTAAAAATGAACATTGAATAATTCTTATATAATCTTTACGCGAGTTTGGGTAAAATTTTGATTTGATTTCTATTTTTGCAGTGTCACAACCATACGACCTACAATTTCTATGGTTCAGTCGTATCCATGTTTGTGTCATTGGAGGTTCGTTGTGAGAAGCGAATGTCCCTTAATTTCATTCCCTTAAAGTACAAACAATACAATAGACCGTTTAGATCGTTTAACATTTCTATCACAATATTACCCATATCTCCATTTTCCATTTATTATAAACTTTATGATAATTATTGTTGTCTTGCATATAACCCTCATCCCTAAATTTTATTAGATTAAGCATGCACATTGCATGTGGCATGATTTGAACCCTTGTTTGTACTTCTTTATTCATTTACTTAATTCTTTCTCAAATGTAGCCAATTCCTTAATATTTACTGTATACTCGTATAAGTATATATATTTAATTAATAGTTTCACTCACTCTTTGTACAATGGCTATAAACCTTTCATTACTCTATTGCTCTAATTCGGTTCCTCTAATTTCTCCCAATAATGACCTGTACTGTACGCTCAAATTAAATAACTATGGCGTATTCATTATGAATTAACTATGACGTCATAAAGTAACTTAATTCTCTTCACGTTTTCCATACCTTGAATACTGAATCACGTATTTAGTATGTGGATATCTTTCGTATTCAGTGTATGGTAAATTCTTTAATAATAAACCATATTCATTTACACATCCATGTCCTTTCTTGACCACTATCCTTTATTAATTTTATTACTTATTCATTCATCTACCTATTGTCTACTTATGCCCTATCAACCTATCAGTCCATGTTTACTCGTGTCTATATTACGCACACAACCTATTGTGTTACGTACCGATATGTGTATAATACTTTGTGCGTTCGTACATGTCCCCTGATGATCATGATTACGTACATAGTTACGTACATGTAAATACGTCCACATGTATTCCTTTTACTTTTTCTTTTAATTATTTCACCTCTCGCAAGTTATTCGTTAATGCTGATACGAATGTTCGAATTCCGATGACGTCGCCAAAAGTAAGCATCTGAATTCGAAATCTTCTCTCTTGCTTCTGCTACCAATTTATAACGTTAAGATGTTATGTTATATTATTATAATATACTGTATTGTTTCCCTGCCAGACCACTGGTTCGTTATCTGCTTACGTCACAGAGTTATCCCCGTTCTCATTAATTGTACTTACTATTTCTACTTAATTGTCATTCAAATTCTATATTACTTATGTATTACGTTATCATAAACGTCCATGTACTTCCAATGAAAAGTACACCGTATTTTTCTCCGCTTTCCTCATCGCTGGTTAATTAGACTTTCAAACTATGATAACCAACTATGTTCTAATAATATTTGACATAATTTGGCGTAATTATTGTTAACTATAAATATGGTTCCATGTAAATTCCACCCAGTAAATTCCACCCCCGAAAAATCCACCCAGTAAATTCCACCCATAGTAAATTCCACCCATAGTAAATTCCACCCATGGTAAATTCCACCCATGGTAAATTCCACCCATGGTAAATTCCATCAAAAAATTTAAGAAGTTTAACAATTATAACTTTGTTATTTTCTAAGGTCAATTTTTGATAGTCACTGGACAATGTTTTCCATCACTGGACACTGTTTTTCTGGTGTGTTTTTAGGTGATTCGAATGATTTTGACCATCGTTTCTATAGCAAATCACTTGTTTTTGAGTTAGCGTGATTTTCGTTAGTTTTAACGAAAATATCACAACTAAACCTAATCAATCATCAAGGGTGTACATTTGACCTAACCTATATATTTTACCAGTTTTTTTATTTTGCATAAACTTTTTAATAAACTTTAATAAACTGTAAACTTTTTTGATAACCTTTTGCGTGGAATTTACCACGGGTGGAATTTACCATGGGTGGAATTTACTTAGGTTGAATTTATTGGGTGGAATTTACGTACAACGATAAATATATATCATTGCTGTTAGTCCCCTTTAAAGTATAGAACAACGGTTAACTCTCCTTCATTATATAAATTGTATCACCTATTTAGATTACTTCAGTATTAGATATGTCAATTAACAATTTGCTAAAATTGTAATTAAATGTAATAATTTAATATAATGTAATTAATGTACTTTAATGAAACTGTAATTAACGATAATAAGCAAATGTGAATTAATTGGTAATTATAATCATAGTTGTAATAAACCAAAATTACAATGTACTCAGTGATGTACTTGGGATTGTACTCAATGTACTACTCCGACATTATGTCGCCATTTAGGAATATATACTCGGCGATATGATTATTATTATTTTTTGTTATTTATTTTTTCGTTTTATTTTGGAATCTTTCAAAATTCTGATATGAGTTTAAATTATACTTAACTTCCAAGAACTGTTTAGATCTCCAGTTAAAGGTGGGAACTTAACCTTCAATTGCACTCCCCCAAAATTTAGACTTATTTAATTCTTGTATTGTAAATTCAATCACTCCTGCCTTAGCAGCCCTTCAGCGAGGAGGTTGGAGTCCTCCTCTAGGAGGCCGAGGGCCTCCTCACTTTTAAATTCTGGCCTGAGCCATGGTTGAAAGAGGTCGAACCTCTCCCCCTTTAAATTCAGAATTAGACTTCGAGGCTGAGCACTACCTGTACATTTTAGCAGGAAATTACAGTAAGAAAAGTCTGTCTTTATCTTCCCCTTCGAGAGCCGTGCTCTCTTCAGAGAACTCAGTCAATAAAGTAGAGAAAAATAATTTCCTGATACATTATAAGAAGAATCGGGGAACCATCAGATAATTTAGTAAGTTTTTCCAGAATCCTCCGAACCACTATAGAAGAACTCGGAGAGTAGTATAGACGAAACTACTGCGAGTAACAAATCCGTTGCTGCCTCCTAACCAGAACCCCCGTCGACTGCGAACCAACTAAGGCCATTGAAGTGGGGGTTTATATATATATATATATATATATTGTTTCATTCTCGTTGGGAAATATATCCGTTCTTAGAAGCACCCTGAAAGTGTTACGCGGGTGAAGGTCAGAGAGAAAATAACCGGATCGATGACTTGTTGCTTCTTTATAAACTTCCAAAAATGCCTTACGCTGACCCGGAAACATTTGACCGCCTAATATGCTAATTTACGATACATTCCGACGTTGAGTGACTAAGACAAGTTACTGCGTGTTTAAAGACACAACCCGTATAAACTTGTTCTTGAAAAATAGATTTTGACTGATAAAAAATACGCTAATGTTAAGATGGTGGGAGAATACTGTAAATGTCCCATCAACCGTTTTATTAATTTCTAGCATAATATCATCAATCACAATTACCGTATGTTTGTCAGTTTTTAATGAGTGAACGTCTGTAATCCTCTCTTTATGGAATAAGGCAACATTGTAATGATAAAAAATAGGCTGGTAGGCTGAATAGCACCATATAATGGCGTGTTCAGGTTTTGAGAACAATGCATCTTTATCTTTAATAACTTTAAGCATAAACACTTTTACCACAACCTGTGGGACCCTTATAGTACAAGTTGATGGACTTGTGAACTTAAATTTTTCTAGAGACTCCATCTTTTGCGTGACACGTTCTTAAGTATTGTTTTTACCAAATATAAAGATTTTTAAAAATCTTTCCTTATATTGAGTAATCTTCTCTGGTTTTTCTTTTTCAGAATGATGAATGGTGCGCCCAATCAGCAAGAACTTCTGGAGCTTAATAAGGTTTAGAAAGAACTCGAGATGCCTCACCGGAACCATCAACTTCATCGGCTGATGACAGGTGGGATAATGGGGCCGGCCTGGAACCCACCGTCTTGATTGTTGGAAGATGGACTTCAGGTTCCAGCCAGGAGTCTTCCACCTCCGCAGGAGTTAAGCGTATGTTAGATGCAGTGTTGGGCACTAAAGCGTTAATTCGATAACAGTTAATTAACGAAGTTAACTTTTTTTAACGGACTATTAACGGAAGTTAATTTCCATTTATCGTTATCGGACCAGTTAACTTCCGATAACTCGATATTTAGTCTGTTAAAGTCCGTTAACACGTTAACTGCGAGGAGTCATTCACGGAAGATCACCGCTCCGCGAATGAATTCAAACCGCCATAACTTCAGTCTGCTTCCAGATCTCGCAAGGGGAGGTTGTGCGCTTTTTAGTGAAGGTAAGAAGGTTCTTTTAACGTTAGTAAAAGTCGACTCTGACTTCATGGGGGAGCAGATCTTCATCAACCTCTTCCTAAAGTACAATACGCCAATTCCGTCCTCTGCCGCAGTGGAACGGCTCTTCTCTCTCGGCAAGGACATCCTGAGGCCCAAGAGGTCAAGACTCGCAGTTGGGCCTAACTTTGAGAAGTTGGTCTTTCTGAAGGGCAACCAGCACATTGTGTCATAGTCTTTAATAAATGTGCCTAAAATTTAAATTTACCTTTCAGTTCCCGCCATAATAATTCTCTGGTAAATTAAAATTTAGTTAAGGGTTAGTGGTTACAAGGGTTTCAAAACATGTAATCAGTACATTTTTTATTAAAAATAAAAAAAAAAGTTATTAAGCAAAAAAGTTGCAAAACTTGATAAAAATACAGTTAAATACCTATTTATTGTTGGATTTTGCATAAATAAACATTTTCTATGGGTTTTAAAGCTTTTTTCCTTGATTTTTTTAAATGTTAGTAAAGAAATAGTTATCGTTAACGGATTATCGTTAACTTCCGTTAACTTTGTAGTAAAATTATCGGATTATCGTTATCGGAGTTAAAAATTGGGGTTATCGGATTATCGTTATCGAAGTTAACTTTTTGGTTAACGGTGCCTACCACTGGTTAGATTATTCTGAAAACCCTCCACATCAAGTATGCCTTCAGAACGTCCAAAATTCGAGTCCTACAGCTCTGAGGACACAATGTCGCCACTAACACCAGCCCCTTCGTCACCAAACCCACACACATGAGAGAAATTAAATGGTTTCGTGTCACCTCAACCTTCAACATCATTCGCAGCACTCGAAGACCTTTCTTCTGTAGCATCTACAATCCACATAAAATCAACAACAACTCATCCTTCACATGGGGATGCATCAATCAAACTGTTACAGAATGTGAGTTGCACACCCGTACTGGTTAGGAACAGGTACAGTGTTAGGGTTGGTTCATGGATCGTTTATGCTGAGGGCCTCGAACAAGGGCTTCGCAAAGTACTTCGGCGCATCGTCGCATACGCTCTTCAACGTAATGAGGAGCGGGAGGCCCGGGTGAGGTTGGCGATTAGATTTGAGCCTAATAATGAGAATGGTGATCTGTTCTACGTAGTTATAATCTGAAGATGCCTGATTGTGGAAGATATTGACTACATCCTCACACATCTTGAGAAATCATTGCAAAATAAATGATGACCAAAAACATTTGGCTATATACCGTTATAGACCACAAGCGTAAACTCGCTAGATCCTGTGATCTTAATTTTGACTGTAATATGGGTGCTGAAGAGTTAGTGAAGGTGGAGCAACAGATGAGAGTACGAATAGTTGTATTTGGTTTGAATGAGTAAGGTAAGACAACGCATGGTTTTAAAAGTCGTGTGACAGAGCGAACAATACCTGTGCTCATTGTACAGTATGTTTGGTAGGTGCAACCTACCTTCCTATTCGTCATATTGTTATAATGTTATAATGTTTCAGACCAACAAAGACCCTAGGATCCACTCATGGCTGGTCTACCTAACTGTGTTCGTAATTGTGTATTGTGCATGTCCTCCGTGGTGGCGGAGGGGACCTACAATTTTACGTGGGTTCCGAACCACAAGAACATAATAAATTTATGTAAGAACTGCCTGTACATTGGCAACGACGAATTTTTACAAAACTAAATAATTATCAATTTAAAACTAATTAATTGTCGATTTAAAACTAAAGATTGACTCTCTGGATCCAGAGGATCAAGTCAATAGACTACTATCCACAAATGTTACATTCTATATCTATTTATAACCGACATGCAAATATATCAGATCCAAAGAATCCAGTCAATTTCATTACGGTATCCATCAATACTAGTACCTTGCCAACCAAAAATAAGTCACGGTCCATATCGATTGCGGACCAAGTCAAAATTTACAACCATATACATTACAATATATATACTTAAGAGGAAAAGTGTAGGTGTGGCTGTAAAGACTGTACAGTAATGTAGAAATGTGTGTGCACCCATTTTGGGTCTCCCATTTAAAGGTGTTTGTGGGGCAAGTGAAGATCATGAGTTTTTGAATACCTCACAGTACTATGGGGGGCACCGCTCGGCAGAGGAATCTCTTTAAATTGGGTGTGTAAGGACAGAGAGTATCCCCTAACCCAAGATGCTGCCTCCCCATATCCCACAACACTTGTGTTGAGCTGTGGGATCTATCACCACAAAGACTTAATTTTACTACATTAAACTATACCCAATCTATCAACATATACGTCCAATCGATTTTTAAACATGTTTATAGACGTGCTACTAATTACTTCTACCGCCAAACTATTCCACCTATTTACTATTCTATGCGTAAAAAAGTTTTTGGCAACTTCTGTCTCGAACTTTCTACTTGTCAACTTACACCCGTTATTTCTAGTCCTATTATATTGAGATATTTCGAAAAAGCTATCTCTATCTACGTTATTGAACCCATTCATAATTTTGAAAACCTGGATTAGATCACCCCTTAGCCTCCTAGTCTCGAGTGTTGTCAATTATAACTCCTTAAGCCTATCCTCGTACGACTTTGACTAAGCGACGGAATCATCTTAGTTGCTCGTCTTTGAACTCTTTCGATTTTGTCTATATTTTTGCGCATATGCGGATTCCAAAATTGGACCGCGTACTCCAAATGGGATCTAACTAATGATTTATAAAGAGGAACTATAATATCGCGCGATTTGTAATCAAAATTTCGAGCTATAAAACCTAACACTTTGTTCGCCTTATTGACCGCTGCTGTACTTTGTTTCGCTACTTTTAAATCACCAGTGACTATAACTCCTAAATCTTTTTCCTGCTCTACGCTTGTTAAATCTTTCCCTGACATACTATACGCAAAATTACCGTTACGCGAACCTATATGCAAAATTTTGCACTTAACGTTAAATCTCATTTGCCATGTGACTGACCAATCAACGATTTTATTCAGATCTTCCTGGATTTTACCTCTATCTTCGTCATTAATCGCCCTACCACCCAGCTTCGTGTCATCCGCAAACTTTGAAACTGTACTGACTAGGCCGACATCTAAATCGTTAGCTATGACAGAAGCCGTCATCTCGACCTGTGTAACAGGTGCTTTGAGTTTGCAAATGATTTGTTAATGCATTGTAAAGACTGTCATTCCGTATGCTCTCAGTGTAAAAGCCCTAGAAGCGTAATCCATGTGGCAAAAGTCGAGAAGAGAGACTGTAATGATTGTAGATGGATGTTATTTTAGTAATAAATGTTTTGATCTCCATAAGACGAATAGTACGTGCAAAAAGTTACACATTTGCGAATGTGTAAAGTTTCATACGCTGGGTGAGAACGGTGCAGTCAAACATACTGTAGGTGTAATGAAATTAATTGCCCTTCGTGTAATGGGAAATGTAAGGCGGATGGGGTGAAACATTTACTTTATGAAAGATGCAAAAACTAAAAATGAATCGGGCATTACTGTATACTACGCCAGAGAGACTTACACTAACCCTGAGACGAAAGAAGTTATCCCTCATTTAGTCGTGAGACAAACCCTCTGCGACGAATGTTCGAATGTTAAGTGTGATTAGTGTCGCAGGTGTGATAAACGTGCCAATATTTTTAAGACAACTACGACAGAATCACCCATAAAGTTGCTCGTGGATTATATAGTCATTCAAGCCGAACAGCCGTGTATGTTCTAGCGCATTATGCCGCAAAGTTTGATACACAGTTTCTTTATGAGGAACTGCTTGAACATGAGACATCAGCAATACTCACGGGTGACTCTTTGAAAAGAGACAATAGCTCATACAAATGCAAATAAGGGATACTCTTCAGTTCAAAGACACTGTCGTTCACGTCTTATAAGTTAGTTAAGCCACCCAAGGTGGTGAGGGTGGATGCTGAGGTTTCAAAAGGGTATTTCCCTTACACATTCCTCACTCACGACACTTTAAACTACGTTGGACTACCACCCCACAAGCATTACTTCAACTACGTTGGTATGAGTGCGAGCAAACGAGAAGATTTTGATAGGTATTACAACAGCTCCAGTGATGAAAATCCTGGTGTGATCGATGTGCGTGTGTTTAGCATATGCCTCCAAACCTTTAGAATTATGTATATTATGTATTATGTATATATGTATTAGTTGCAGTCTCTTACAGGCTGCAACCACGATTGCATTCAAGAACAACTTTATGCCAAAAGATACACTCGCCATCATTCCACAAAACAAACCACATAGTTACAAGTATAAAGCTCTTTACTGGCTCACACACTTACGCCAACAGAGAAGTGTACACACAAAACACGCGCGCAACACGGGAGAAGTGGCGGTTAAGATCAATGGCAGAGTTTTCTGCCTCATGGACTGTGTGAGGACCAGGGCCGGATTAACCATTAAGCAAAATAAGCCCGTGCTTAGGGCATCAAGGGAAGGGGGGCACCACAGAAATTTTCCATTGTCGGATTTACCATGGATTTATTATACTATTATAATCGCGGCTTATAGCCTATAAGCTGTTGAAAACTGAATTATATATATTCATATATAGTATTTTTTTTTTTCATTGTTTGAATTTGTAGTGAACAACAACCCTTTTGAGAGAATAAATATATTTCGTTGTAATCACACACTTTACGCTTTGCGTTATCATTTTGTTTATATCAGATCTTTGAGCGCCATATTAAAAATACATATAGATTAAATATTAAAAATACCAACAGAAGAACTATGCAACAAGGCAGGCTGGATGCCTTATCTCTACTAAGTATAGAAGCAGATGTGTTACGTAAGATTAGTTTGAGGATCTGATCAAAGACTTTGCAATTAAAAAAAGTAGGAGAAAACTTTTCAAATATAAATGAAGTGGAAGTATACAAAAATAAACATTATTTTCCATCTTACTGTAAGTTTTGTTTCATTTCAAAAAATAAAATTTTATTTTATGGTTTATTTTTGTTTATATTTTGAATTACATATATATGGGGCACCAAAATCTTTTAAGTGCTTAGGGCCTCTAAAGGTCTTAATCCGGCCCTGGTGAGGACCCCACACCAGTGAGAAGACAGTGTACTCCTTCCGCTGATGTCTTTGGCACGGATGCCCAACAGCGGATTCCCCGTACCCGGACTGGTGACTAGCTTATAAGTCTAGAGGATATTATGGGAACAAGAGTATGATGAGTGAATGGAGACCAACCAGCAGTAATGTGACGAAATAAGAGCTACCAAGAGTTCAGTAGTAGTGAACCCTCTCGTGTTCAAACCCTTTCAAACTATTTCGAACTATACTTTCCACCTACCGAAGGTGTACAGTTACATTATTTTGACTTCTGCTCTTTATAACAGCATGTGATGAAGAATAATCCATACCCCGTGGGTGCCCCTGAAAGGCTCGTGGAACCGGACTTACCCACCATCGAAAATTCTCAGACAATTTAAGCGAAAACTATTTTGGGTTATCCTTCGTTGATGTACTTTCCCCTTGTGATTTATGGATGCTCATCTTACTTGTTGTCATAGATCACAAGCTTATGTTTCCTCTGTACATGAAGTGCACAGAGGAGAAGAGTGGTGTGTGTAACCATACAGTTAACCAGAGGAAGATACGTGGCGTTTTCACAAGCGCTGAAATGGAACAAACCGTTCCTCATAGGTAAAGAATACTAAAGATTTATGAGGTGTGGAGGTTCCAGAAGTGTTATAATCTCTCCGTTCCTTATATCAACACCTTCCTGAAAGATAAAGTTGAGGCGTCACGGGGGGGGGGTGAGACCGAGGACGAAAAAGTGGCCTATATTCAGCGTAACCTTGATCGTGAGCGTATACAGCTTGAGTGAGAGCATAGTGCACGAAACCCTGGGAAGCGCTTTAATGCAAAGCTTTGTTTGAACACCTTGAAGCAGTGGTTCTCAACCTTTTTTGTATGGTTACCCAAAATCATACAAAGTAATGAGGAAGTACTGTAACAGGTGAGGGAGGAAAGAAGACTCATTAAGGTGATAAGAGAAAGACAGAAGAAATGGATCAGACATGTGTTGAGAGGAGAAGGAGTGTTGAAGGAGGTGATACTGGGTAGATATGAAGGTAGAAGGCCGAGGGGAAGGAAAAGGAAAGCAATGCTGGATGATTTGAAGGAAGGCAGGAGCTACCGTGAGATGAAAAGGATAGCTCAGGATAGGACACTTTGGCGCGACACATGAGTTGGACCTGCCTGATAGGCAGAATAAATTCTAGATTTTCATAGTATTATTTTTTATAATTTTTGGATCGTGTATCATTACCCCACAAAATAGTTATCATTACCCCAGTTGGGTAATTTACCTCTAGGTTGAGAGCCACTGGCTTGGAGCGTCGTGACGTGCTATCCAGAAGCCATCTTGCTGTATCATCAAGAAACACCTGCACTTACAGTAGCAAAGAAAGATGGAACTACCGCTAAGCAGTGTCCTCAACGCTCAATACCCCGTGACTTTTTCTAAATCAGTGAGATTGTTTGAACGCAGCAGTGGTGGGATTAATTATGTGCTCGAGGTAAATTATAAACGTGCAGACTCACCTAAACGTAATGTTATTTATTTGAATGTCGACGAGATGTCGAAAATCTGTGTGTTGGTTGAAAAGTGGTCGGAAAAGAATTATAAAGTACCAGCTAACGCGAGTGCAACAAGAGTAACGGTTAGTGACACGCCCTTATATTGTATTAATTTAGGGCGGGTCGTACTCAGGTGACAACATGAATCTGAAGGAAATCCTACCATCAGGGGTGTCTAAATTATGTGTTTTTACATGGGGAATTCAAATATGAGCTTCTTTTTTGGATAGGATAACTCTAACCTACATCATTTTGTATTTCTAAATTGCCAATTTTACCCTTTTGAACCCCTTTATAATATATTAAAAGATATAAGGTAAATCATTTATATTGACAAGGCCAAATCAACTTTACATATATTTATTAATAGGTGAACTGCATGTATATCACTGGATATAATTACAAAGATCATTCTCCTGACATCTTGAACTTTGCCAGGTTGCACAAATCCTGCCTTGACTCAGACTTGGACATCAGCTTCCTGCTGGTCTCCTGAGCCCTGATCCCTCCATCCCTCTTTTCCTGTGAGAAGTACTTAGCAGAAGCCTCAGTCACCATTTTAACAACCCTCTCAATGCTTTGTGTGTGGCAAGGCCAGTTGCGCACCTCCATGGGGGTGTTGATAAAGTTTTTCACCTCTGAGGTGCTTAGAGAGCAGGTGAGAGGTGGCTCTGACACACCTTCTGACCAGCTGATCAAGTCACCGATGCTGGAAGCATCACAATTGATGTCAGGTGTCCTTCTGCTCCTAACAGAGGAGTCCCCCAGCTGAGTGTCTGGGTCCCCCTCTCCCCTGATGGCCAGGATTTTCTCCACCCCTTCAATCCTCTCCTTCTGATCCTCAGAGCAGAGTAGTGTTTGGAGGATGACTTCACTGTCGGCATACCAAGCAGATCTTCTCACAGTTGGCATCACAATATCCAGCACCTCCTTTCTCTGGGACTTGAGGCAGTCCAGCTGAAAGAGGATGTGCCTAGGCCCTTCGATCCAGGAGTGCTTGACCTTCACGTTGAACCAACATGGGTAATACACTCCAATGATGAATTCCACAATGAATTGCAGAATCTTCAGGTTCTTTCCTTTAAGTCCGTGCTTTGACACCCAGAGCCTGAGAAGTCTGTTCGCTGTGGTGAGCCAGCGGCTGTGGTTTACTGGTCCTATCTCTAACAGAGCCAGCCCTGCAGGAAGTACTCCATCCCTGACTGCACAGACAATTTTATAGCCATAGTATTGATCAGTTGAGAGATCTTGAATGACCTTGTCAGGAAGCTTGATCAGTGGAGGGCCAACAGAGATTCTGGTGAAGTTTGGATTGATATCAAAGTCTGTAGCAGAATCAAGGAGCTTTCCTATTGGCCCGGATAACGTTCTGAAACGTTACATTCTAGCCTCTGAGAAAGGTGGCTCAGAAAATGGCCTTATGCGTGCCAGAAAACCGTCAAAATATTTCATATACCAAACTGTATGATAATTACAATTAAGTGGAATGGCACACCTTTTTATTTGAGTATTTAAATATTATTATTATTATATGAATTACATTATATGTGTTTATATGAATTAGTTAGAACAATGCTCTATGAGAGATAACGTGAGCAGCCATGATAGAAAACGTGAGAAGACATATTCTGGGGTAACTACAATAGTAAAATAATCAACAATTTAATAATAATCAACTGCAAAATGATGTAGGTTAGGGTTATCAGAATTAAATATTTTCTTCAGAATTGTGTTCTATACACCCAAATATGTCATTTGAACACCCCTCTCCATTGATTTAAAAAAAATGCATAGTATGACCCGCCCTATAAATGTATTATTTGTACGTTAACTGTGAGTCGGAATACGTGTCACCCGTGCGTTGAAACACAATTGATGTGGCAAACTAATTTTAAAACCTTCAGTGAAAACAATGGTAATAACGGACAAGTGCCTACTCGTTGCCTCGTTGCAAATAAATTATAAATGTTTATTTCATAATTAACTTTTTTATGCGACTCAACTTAGCTGAAAGGAACATTCAGAATCTAGGCTTTGCCTTTTTAAGATTATAGCCTTGGCAACACTGGGGAGAGTCGTTAGGCTGTTAAGGGGTTGCCAGATATCTACTGCAGACATTAAGTCAACTTATAAAGTATTAAAGATTAAAAGATCATACCTTAATTTATAAAACATACGGTGATATCTTTGAATTTAAAAAAAATTTACTTCCTGTGGAAAACCATTTCCACATATACACACACACACACACATATATATAAAAGTAATGAGTACATTAACCATATGTATATCTGTGGATGTATATCTGTGGATCCCAAGATCGTCCAAGACAGCCCTTGTTATTAATTATCAAATTCAGAAATTCAGATATTATATCTAACCTCTCCAGTTTGCACCCCCAATCTCTATATGAAAAAGTTAGGATCACCTGAAGATCAGGGCCCACAGCCTTCTTTAGTTAGCCTTATAAAGCTAACTAACGAAAATATCACGACTTAACCTAACCAATCGTTAGGTCAATTCTACGTCCTTGACGATTGGTTAGGTTAAGTCTTGATATTTTCGTTAATTAGCCTTACAAGGCTAACTAACGAAGGCTGGGGGCCCTGATCTTCAGGTGATCCAAAACTTATTTCAGGCTACGAAAACTCCTCTGGGGATAAGTACCTGTAAAGATTGTATTACTAACTTTACCATTTCTTTTGGAAAGTATAATAAATCTTCAAAACTTAATCCCAGAGATACAGCCAGTCTCAAAAGATTTCTCTTAAATGAGATATACAGAAGTACAAAAAATAAAAAAGGACTGAACATATCCCCCCCCCCCAAAATGTATGGAATGCCCTTCTCGATCTTAACCCTTAAACGCCGGTCGACATCTATTGATGTTCTCTTAGAGAACGCCGGTCAACATCAATTGATGTTTTAGGTTTTTTCCACAAACGACGATCAACATCTCGAGATGCTTTACCTTTCTCGCCTTTGTTTGAAGTTTAAGATGACTTATAAACTCAAAAATTATTCTGGAATTCTTTTTTTTTTCGTTTTTTTGTGCACAGTGAGATTATCGATCACATCCGTAACAAGTTTTAAAGAGCTAAGGAAAGTAAAAACTTGGTTATAACCAGATCCGATAGAAGATTTAAGTAGCAAGTGTAGTTTACGTCCCCCTGATGCAGAAGGGGACACAAACTACACAAGATCAAAGTTGGAGAACATAAACTACACTAGGATCTTTAGGAGACATTTTTTAAATGAGTCCATCAAATAAAACGTTAAAACTAACGAAAATATTACGACTTAACCTAACCAATCGTCATTTTATATATATATATATATGAAAATTATTTCACGAAGGTAACACGTGAAAAATATTTATGATGAATAAAACCACGAAGGAAAGGAAACACAAAATGGTGCTCAAGCGCTTTCGTCTAATGACATCCTCAGGAACACTGAAGTACATAAAAAGGTTAAGCCTATATATAGGTTACAGAAAGAAAAAAAGAAAAATAAATAACATACATACACACACACACACATATATATATATATATATATATACATACATATCTATATATACAAATACATACATACATACATACATACATATATATACAATAAACAGAGAAGTAAAAATAATAAAAAATTAAAAATTAAAACCTTAAAGGATTACCAGTGAGGCGTACAGATTTGTAAGGAAAAATATCGATTTTTAGCACAAGATCAAATGGATTATAAAAATACAAATTTATACTGGAACTCTGCCGGGTTTTAACACAATGCTGCCTATGGTCAGGTTTCGATATATATAAAAAAAATAAAATGCAAATTAAAAGTTAATCGATTTTTAGCACAAGATCAAATGGATTATAAAAATACAAATTTATACTGAACTCTGTCCGGGTTTTAACACATTGCTGCCTATGGTCAGGTTTCGATATATATAAAAAAATAAAATGCAAATTAAAAGTTAATAAAGTAGAAGATAAGTTTACCAAAGATTTAATGTTTTACACTTCTTATCTAAATCTGTTTAAAGGAATTCAACATAACAGGATCGAGTTGAAAAAGACCTTTGCTTATGTTGAAGTTATTTGAAAGTTGGATAATGGCAGACTCAAGAATATTTCTATTAACAATGTTGCTTGAATGGAATAAAACTGAAGCATTATTCCAATCAATACAGTGGGCTAACTCTGACAAATGGACAAAAAGGGCACTGGACAACTGTCCTGTTCTAACGGAATATTGATGCTGTTTTATACGTGTGTGCAAATCCTTTCCCGTCTGACCTATGTAAAAGGAATCACATTGTTTACAACCAATTTTATAGATAATGCCTGAATTATTGGTAGGGCTATTTTTTACTATGATATTTTTCACAATATTGTTATATGAAAATACTACATTAATATCCAAAAGTTTAAGTACATTAGCAATGCCTAAAAAGCCCGGGAAAAATGGAAGTACTAAAATATTTTTTGACAAAGTACGAGTGTTAATATTGACACGATAGAAAGTTCGTTTTGCCTTGTTGAGACAAGATTCCATAAACGCAGATGGATAACACAAATCACTTCCAATACCGTTGATTTTTTCCAATTCGGCATCGATGTATTCCGGACTGGCGATCCTAAGGGCGCGGAGAAACATTGATGAAAATATGGCCTTCTTAGTGGGGTATCATGTCCCGAGTAAAAGTGTACGTAGGACAAATTGTTTGTCGTTTTCCGATAGATACTAAACTTAAAACCTGGGCTTTCCCTATGTACACGCACATCCAAAAATGGGATTGAATTGTCTTGCTCAACTTCTAAAGTAAACTTAATGGAGGGGACTTGATCATTTAACTGAAGGAGGAAGCTATCCAGGTCACGATTCATGGGCCAGATACACAAAATATCGTCGACGTACCGCAACCAAGGGATGCCAACCCCCAGGATTCTCGGAATATAGGTAATTTCGAAAAACTCCATATAAATATTGGAGAGGAGGGGCGATAAGGGGTTGCCCATAGCCATCCCAAAAACTTGTTGATAATACTCGTTATTGAAAGTGAATTTACAGTCTTTGATGCAAAGCTTAATGAGTTCCAAAACAATGTGTGAAGGTAGTGGCAGGTCATACTTATGTAATTCTTGGGAGAGAAAGTCAAGCATATCGTCAATCGGCACTTTTGTAAACAATGAACAAACATCAAAACTAATCAATTTATCGTTAGTTTCAGTACGTGCATTATTCAATTTTTCCGTAAGATCCATGGAATTTTTTACATGTGAATCAGAGATAGTTCCGAGAATGGGGGACAAGACTTTGACAAGCCATTTGGAGAGTTTATAAGTAATAGAGCCCACCGAGCTAATAATAGGGCGCATAGGGTTACCAGGTTTGTGGGTTTTAATAAGACCGTAAAGGTAGGGCAGAGCAGGTGAAGTGGACATGAAAAGCGGAATTAAGTTCTTATGATCTTTGAGAAGGCGTTTCAAGCCACTATTAAATGATTTGATGACGTCATCCTGCGGGTTCTTCCTAAGTTTGGTGTATGTGGCGGGGTCCTGGAGAAGCTCGTTCATCTTTCTGATGTAGTCCACTTTGTCCATAATAACTATGGTGTTAGCCTTGTCTGCTTTAGTAATATGGAGCTCCCCATCTTTTTTTAATTGTGAGAGGCTATTGCGAAAACGTTTAGGAAAGTTATCTTCGTAATTACCATTCGCCGCACTATAAACGAGGCCTTTAACTATGTTAAACAAATACTGAGGGAGATTACACTGTTTTTCAAAACACGCGAGACTGTAACAAATTTGTAAAGCCGAAGGTTTTTTAACAATAAAAAAGGACATACCATATCCAAGGGCACTTTTTGCATCGTCACTAATGTTTTTCGAAGAAAGGTTCAAAACACACTTTGAGCTTGCTTTTTTACTCCACTGACTATCTCGAATGAGACTTTTAATTTTCGATCCAAAATGTTACGAAGTGAAGTAGTTCTCCGACGCAACTCGTTGTAAATTTCATCAAACAAAGGTTGGATCCACGGTTGGGGAATAACGGTTACAAAATTATGTTTGGCGATGTTTAAATTTTTGAAGGCGGACCACTCATTTTGTCTGGTGACTTCAATATGTTTCTTTAAAATTAATCTGCTGAAGTTGTTGAACGGATGGTCGTCAATTTGTCTGAGGCGAATCGGAAGCAGGGATTTGGGAAGAACTTGCTCCTCCAGACACTTAGTAAGAAACTTCCGTCGGATACGAATTGCATGCCCCTTCATTAATGTAGAAGAAAACACGGACACAAACGGAGACAAGAGAGGGAACAGCAAGCCGAAGGAACGCGTGGTGAGCATTATATGAAAATTATTAACACTCGTACTTTGTCAAAAAATATTTAGTACTTCCATTTTTCCCGGGCTTTTTAGGCATTGCTAATGTACTTAAACTTTTGGATATTAATGTAGTATTTTCATATAACAATATTGTGAAAAATATCATAGTAAAAAATAGCCCTACCAATAATTCAGGCATTATCTATAAAATTGGTTGTAAACAATGTGATTCCTTTTACATAGGTCAGACGGGAAAGGATTTGCACACACGTATAAAACAGCATCAATATTCCGTTAGAACAGGACAGTTGTCCAGTGCCCTTTTTGTCCATTTGTCAGAGTTAGCCCACTGTATTGATTGGAATAATGCTTCAGTTTTATTCCATTCAAGCAACATTGTTAATAGAAATATTCTTGAGTCTGCCATTATCCAACTTTCAAATAACTTCAACATAAGCAAAGGTCTTTTTCAACTCGATCCTGTTATGTTGAATTCCTTTAAAACAGATTTAGATAAGAAGTGTAAAACATTAAATCTTTGGTAAACTTATCTTCTACTTTATTAACTTTTAATTTGCATTTTATTTTTTTATATATATCGAAACCTGACCATAGGCAGCAATGTGTTAAAACCCGGACAGAGTTCTAGTATAAATTTGTATTTTTATAATCCATTTGATCTTGTGCTAAAAATCGATTAACTTTAATTTGCATTTTATTTTTTTTATATATATCGAAACCTGACCATAGGCAGCATTGTGTTAAAACCCGGCAGAGTTCCAGTATAAATTTGTATTTTTATAATCCATTTGATCTTGTGCTAAAAATCGATATTTTTCCTTACAAATCTGTACGCCTCACTGGTAATCCTTTAAGGTTTTAATTTTTAATTTTTTATTATTTTACTTCTCTGTTTATTGTATATATATGTATGTATGTATGTATGTATGTATTTGTATATATAGATATGTATGTATATATATATATATATATATATATATATGTGTGTGTGTGTATGTATGTTATTTATTTTTTCTTTTTTTCTTTCTGTAACCTATATATAGGCTTAACCTTTTTATGTACTTCAGTGTTCCTGAGGATGTCATTAGACGAAAGCGCTTGAGCACCATTTTGTGTTTCCTTTCCTTCGTGGTTTTATTCATCATATATATATATATATATATATACACACACATGTATTTGTATAACCTTTGGTTAACCTCTGGTTAGCTTCCGCCCGAATTGTTCATTCTGACAAAGTTCAAGCTTTTCACTCCACCTTAGACCTACAGTTTAACGTGGAATCCGAACCACGCCCCATCAGCAGCCCAGCGTCTTAACCACTAGGCCACCTAGGGTACCCATTTATCTGCCAACCACTTTCTTTATTGTGTGGAAGGATGAACAGCTGGGTTTTGCTGCGCGCCGACTGCCATCGGGTCTCGAACACGGGGCCGATGGATTCGTAGTCAGCGACGCTCACCACTACACCGAGGCGTATTTATATATATATTATATATATATATATATATATATATATATATATATATATAATTGATGATTGGTTAAGTTAAGTCGTAATATTTTCGTTAGTGTTAACCTTTTATTTGATTAGGTATTCGCGTACAAAGTTGGGGAATGCAAACTACATTAGAATAATGTAGAGGAACGTAAACTACACTAGGATAATGTAGGGGAACGTAAACTGCACTAGGATAATGTAGGGGAACGTAAACTACACTAGGCACCGCAGGGGGACGTAAACTACACTTGCTCCGGAATTAATGATAAAACAGGATCTATTAGACGAAATAACTTACACAAATCTACCTTCGAATCTCCTACAAAACTCTCAAAGGAGTTACAACAAAGATTTAAAAAGTTTACGTAAAGATTATTCCCTTTTCATAAAAAGTTTGCTGTTTACATAACCAAGTTATGTTATATTTCAGCTGTTAAATTTCAGCTGTTACGGTACAGAAAAAGAGAGGACCTAAAATCCATGGAATATACCTCAGATGGACAGGAAATTCAGAGAAATTTTAAAGCAGAGGCCTTAGTGGTTGTAATGACTGAGGATGCGAAATTTGAAACACAAAATAAGATAGTAGTAAACAGAGCAAAGAGAGTTACTGGGCAGATACTGAGAACCTTTAAACGAAGGGATAGGAATATAATGATTCCTCTACTGAAAACACTGATCATACCCAAATTGGAATACTTCTCGGTCCTAACATGCCCATACAAAAAAGAAGACATTACACAACTAGAAGGGATTCAGAGAAGCTTCACAGCCAAGATCAAGGGGTGCAAAGAACTAAACTACTGGGAAAGGTTACGCGAATTAAACCTATATTCACTGGAAAGGAGAAGAGGAGATACACCATTATTTACACTTGGAAAATAATGGAGAAACTAGTTCCTAATCTTACTCTGAACCCTGTAACTCCGCAAACAACAGTGGAAAGTAGAAAAGAAAGACTGTGTCGTGTTCCCAAATTAAAGGCTAGACAGGGAACATCTTTAACCCTGAAAGAAAATAGTTTTGTTGTGAGAGGACCAAAACTGTTTAATCAGCTGCCCAAACACCTAAGAAACGCGAGTGGTGTTGCAGTGAACATATTCAAAAGATTAGACGCCTGGCTCAGAACAATCCACGATGAACCGGGCGTACCTGGCTATGTGAGGTGGAGAGTACAAGAAACCAACTTAGTACTTCACCAGGCCAACTCGAGAGGTGGGACGACAAGCTTGACTTTCGTGAAATGAGGAATCATCGCGCGGAACATTTGAAAGGTTGAAAGGTATTTAGTCTACCTGCACATCCCCCAAAAGTGCCTAGAAAAAGATTTGATGTTTTGTTTTGTTTATCCTTTGTATCCATGCTAAAAATGTTCCTTTGGGCATGGAATACATCACCTGCGTAGATGCCATTCATGTATATTTGATTTATGGTTATTTTAAGGTCAAAGTTCAATGGGTGCATTTTTCATTGTAATTTTGAGTAATCTCACTTATTCTACTTGTGTTCTCAAGTGAAAATTTTCCATTACTTTTACAAATATATGCATGAATTTTATTTTTGAGTGGATAAATAATAAGTATCTTGAATAGTGGTGACCTGGTGAATATTGGTGACATAGGCTGTAACATCTCAAATATCACAAGAGGCGAAAGTTTTTTTGGACTGCTCGATGATGAAGAGCAAATTACTTCCACTTGAAACGATGCAATGCCTTCCCGAATGAAGTTAGATGAGGACAAGGTGAAAGAACTGACACAACTGTTTGCTACTCTGGGTGCATTTGGAACATCAACGAATGTAAAGAGACTGCCAGAGAGGGTGCCTCGACAATCCGCGTATGCAGTTAAATCTCCAATGATTTGCTGGCAGCAGAAGAGAAATGCATAACTGTTATTAGTAAGTATATCCAGCAACGCTTGAAAGAGAAAACAATTGGCTTCTTTGTCACAATTAAGAAGCAAAAATCTAAAACATTTGCTTCACTGTACAAAGCATCTACCTGTGATCAGCAAAGTGAAAAGAAGTTGATAAAGGCAGACAGAGTTGTTGCAACGTCTTTTTAATGCTGCAAACGCAGGAAGAGCTGTCCAGATAGCAGAAATTCTTAAGCTCGAGCTGTCTCCAGTCCCTCTCTCTCCGGCGAAACCCAATGGCAAGATGAGCCCAGCATCAAAATTTGAATTGCTAGCACTTCTCACCACTGATCTGAATATTACCATTCAAACGATCTTCCAGGTGGTACCCTTTCGACCTGAGTTCTCATTGACGGGCATGCAATGATCCAAGCACTGGGAAACCATAGGGATGTCAGACCTTTGGAAATTATGCAGAAGCGTTTGCCAAGTCAGTGTTTAAACATTTAGGTAGCAATACAGCGCGTGTTGACATCACATTTGATCACTATCTAGGAAATCAGTCCACAAA
The DNA here is from genome assembly GCA_023014485.1 of Bathynomus jamesi. Lineage (NCBI taxonomy): Eukaryota > Metazoa > Arthropoda > Malacostraca > Isopoda > Cirolanidae > Bathynomus > Bathynomus jamesi. Next base: position 104,268 of record JAJOZX010010829.1, read on the forward strand.
ATCATTGACGAGATCCAAATGAAATAGCAAAAGGAAACCAATTCGAAAATTCATCAATTCCAATTCCCAATTTGGCAGTGAACTACGAAGAGGCGGACACGCTCTTAATCGTTAAAGCTAAAAATGCTTACCAGAATAACTTTCAGGGAATTGTGGTGATGTGCAGAGATAAAGATGTGTTGCTTTTACTTCTTTTCCATTTTGGCGTGTAGGCACAGAGGTATGGATGGTATCAGGCACAGCAAAGCAAAGGAAGTGTAATCCAGTACATTTAATTGCATCAAAGCTAAATGGAGTTGTACTGGATAACATACTTGGAATTCATGTTCTGACCGGGTATGATAAGACATCATCATATGCAGGTATCAGCAAAAAGTCTTGTTGGAAACAGTACCTGAAAACACCAGGGTTACTTCAAGCAGTTGGAGAGGTGGGGAGATAACAGAGGTTGAGGAATTTGTTTGCCAGCTGTATGGTAATATGGATACAAGTGATGCATGTGTGGGTTTGTTGAGATTTAATCTCTTTTTCCAAAGCCAGAACAAGTTTGGACCTGTTACCCCCTACTGAGGATGACCTGGAACTGTGCTGTGCCAAGGTTAACTTTTAAGCAAAGATATGGCTGCAGGCAGGCAAGCAGGCATGGACATTGTTCCTGCTATTAAAAGAGGTGGTTGGAAGCTCGGCCTGAACGGATTGAAGATAGTATGGACACGATTACCTGCTGTTCCCAAGGCATGCATAGAAATGACAACTTGTGGTTGAAAAGCAAAATGTAGCAAAGCCAAGTGTAAATGTTGCAAATCAGGACAGATTTCTAGGTATGAGTGTGCATGTGATGGAACTGTTTGTGCAAATCCAATGGGCCTGCAAACTGCAGTGGAATGACATATGCAGCAATGCATATACAGTATGTAATTGTTCACAGAAGGAAAGGGGGCTTCTCCTTTTGTCATAATCTGTAGTGTATATAGTTTATATATAAACACTGTATCTTACTAGATATTTAGTTTTGTAGGCCTGTATTAATTTTACTGGTATCTCTTGGCCTAAAACTTTATTGGATTTATCACGTCTGAGAATTGTAAAGTTGTCGAGTTACATGAATATAATAATATCACCCTTTGTTACACGTTCTTAGGCGCTAGTACTTTCAGTACTTTGATTTGGGGAGAAAATACACAGAAAAGGTAATATTTCATTGAGTATCTCTAAGAGTTAAATATAATGTGAATTTGCATTTTTAGTAGAAAACGCATTTAACGTTATTCATTCAAAACGGATCATGTTGAGTCGTTCTTTACATTAATTATACTGGGTGTTGTTTGCAGTTAAAATGTATATATGTACGGCATGCGAAGGTGCCCCTTCAGGGCATTTGATTCCGCTCGTATGTAGGAGAATTATGAGTACTGACTAATCGGAGTCCTTGATGTAGTGGTTAACATATCCGACCGGCAATTGGATGATCCCGGGTTCGATTTCTGGGAAGTACTTCATTTTTCATTTGCTCGTTCTCCCTCCTCATCTTGTGCGGAACTCTCAAGCGTCGTTCTTCACATTAATTATACTGTATGTTGTTTGCAGTTAAAATGTATATATATATATATATATATATATATAATTCAGGGGTGGCCAAGTTTTCTGGACCCAAGAGCCACATACGACGTTTTTCAGATGTACGAGAGCCGCAAAATATTTTAAAAAGAATTTGATTATTAAAAACATATACATATAGTTATACTCACATTATTAAATTGTTTAATTACTGTTTGTAGAAGGCTTAGTTTGGGTCTTCATTTTGGCTGTTAATGCTTTAAAGTCTGGCTGATGTGATGTTAAGACGGTATGAAGAAGCTCAGTCAGGTGTTCGTTAGTGAGGGCAGCACGATGTTTTGACTTTACAAATTTCATTACCGAGAAGAGTGCTTCACAGCAATAAGTTGTCACAAAAACTGAGAGGTCGAAAACTGGTTTTCCTGAGGTGAGGATACTTTGTCTCTGATACTTGCTTCCAAAACTCAACTGCAGATAAGCTTTTATGTATCAACTTTAAACCCACGTCCTCCTGTAGCTCCAAAAGTTCTGTTTGTATTGAAGCAGCTTCCGTAACAAAAGGTGTGGTAACAGGACAGCCATCGTTGACGACATCAATCAGGAAAGGATTTACAAGAAATTCGAAGCATGGTTTTAGCTTCTTTAGTTCATCAAACCTGAACTGAAAATCATCACTTAGTCCTTCTAATTTACCTTTGTATTCCTCCAATTTACTATCTTTTATTTTAATATCAGGAAAAGTGTTTGTTCGGTTTTTCAGGTGGGGAAAGTGGTCAAATTTTTTTGTTATTAGATCTTTTTGGAAGAGCTTTATTTTATTCTGGAAACTGAAAACTGTCTGTGTAAGGTCAGAAATGACTTTATCCTTTCCCTGAAGTGCCAAATTTAGATTTTGAAGGTGTTGTATTACATCTGTAAAAAACATCAGATCCTGCACCCATTCGTGATCTTCTAGTTGTGGGTATGACTTTCCCTTTTCTTTCAAGAAATCAATGATAGACTCCAACAGTGCAACAAACCTATTCAGGAGATTACTAGTTGATAACCACCTTACAATACAGTAGAATGAAAGGTCATCTGGCTTATCTTGAAGATCCAGCTCCTCGATAAAATTTCTAAACGCTCGGTGCGTTTTTGCATTTGAACGAATAAAATTCACAATTTCTAGAACACATTTCATAACACTGTCATACCTAAAGTACACAGGATACTTGGGATCGCGTGTCAAAAGCCCAACTAGGCCTACATTTTGTCCTACCATAGCTGGTGCTCCATCTGTTGCAACACTGACAAGTTTATTCAATGGTACTTGAGCATTTGATAATACCGCGTCAAGTGCGTTCTTTATGTCAACCCGTTTGGTGGTTTCTCTTAGGGTCATTAAGTCCAAGAGTTCTTCTTTCACATTTCCATCGCCAGTAATAACGAACAAATATCGCCAGTTGAGGGTTATCTTTAATATCCGTGGATTCATCGAGGGCCAAACTGAATGCAACAGAATTCTTCAAATCACTCTGCAACGAGCATGTATGATAATTTCAGCACTGATCTGGGAAATACGTCTCTCTGTAGTGTGGCGGGAAATAGAAATACTTGCTATTTGTTCTCGAAGCTTTGTGTTATTTGGAGCAAGAATTGCAGTAACATCGGCAATATTCTTTTTCACAAATTCTCCACTACTGTAGGGAAGTTGAACACGAGCAATATTCCATGCCATAACAAAACTAGCTTCAGTAGTTAAGTCAGCTGTCTTACACAATGATGAAAGTACAGTTTGTTGGGCAACTAGGCTAGATTTCAACATTGTTAACTTAGTGTTCTGCAATTCTGATCTGGGAGGAATTTTCATAATAAAATTTTTATGGTTAGTTTCATGATGACGCTTTAAGTCACTGGCTTTAAAGTGATTGAGTGCCACGTGGCAGATAAGACACACAGGTTTCCCACCCTTAACAGTAAAGGCAAAGCTCTCCTCCCACTCCTGTTTAAAAACTCTATTTTCTTCTTCATATTTCCGTTTCTTACACTTTGTCTGCTCAGTCATTTTAATCAACTAAGGGGTTGTATAACTTTCAATTGTATAGCTGGCTGAGAAAAATAGCCACTATTTGATGTAAGAAACCAATTTTAAAGCACACTCACTCGTTACTACACGCGGCCCGCAGGGTAGCTCGAGGGGTACTGGACACTGGTGAGTGGCGATTGGTGTTAATTACGTAATTATCCCGCTTAGTGCCTGTCACGCAAAAGAAATTGTCGTACGCATGACGCATTTTATTGTCAATTCAATTTTTCCTTGTTTTTTTTTCATATTTTTTTTATTATGTGAAAAAAAAATATATTTGTCTTTTATGATAAATACAATAAAAAACAAAATTGTCTCGCGAGCCGCAGTTAACGACGTCGAGAGCCGCATGCGGCTCGCGAGCCGGGGTTTGGTCACCGTTGTCGTATAGTATGTCAGGGAAGGAGTTGGCAAGTGTAAATCAGGAAAAGGATTTAGGAGTTATAGTCACTGATGATTTAAAAGTAGCGAAAAAAAGTACAACAGCGGTCAAAAAGGCGAACAAAGTGCTAGGTTTTATAGCTAGGAATTTTGAGTACAAATCGCGCGTTATTTTTGTTCCTCTTTATAAATCATTAGTTGATCCCATTTGGAGTACGCGATTCAATTTTGGAATCCGCATATGCGGAAAGACATAGACAAAATCGAAAGAGTTCAAAGGTAAGCAACTAAGATCATTTCGTCACTTCGGTCAAAGTCGTACGAGGATAGGGTTAAGGAGTTAAAATTGACTACACTCGAGACTAGGAGGCTAAGTGATGATCTAATCCAGGTTTTTAAAATTATGAATGGGTTCGATAACGTAAAAAGAGATAGCTGTTTCGAAATATCACAATATAGTAGAACTAGAAATAACGGGTGTAAGCTGACAAGTAGAAGGGCCGAGACAGCAGTTGCCAAAAAACTTTTTTACGCATAGAATAGTAAATAGGTGGAATAGTTTGCCGGTAGAAGTAATTAGTAGCACGTGTATAAACATGTTTAAAAATCGATTAGTCGCATATGTTGATAGATTGGGTATAGTTTAAGGAAGTAAAATTAAGGTTTTTGTGGTTCGGAGCCCACGTAAAATTGTAGGTCCCCTCCGCCACCACGGAGGCCATGCGCAATACACACTTACAAACACAGTAAGGTAGACCAGCCATGAGTGGATCCTAGCGTCTTTGTTGGACAGAAACATTATAACATTATAACAAAAGAGAAGTACCACTCCATACTAGTGATACGTGCAATACCATCAGAATTGATGTTTTGTCGTCAAGGTTCATTTTCCAGCAGGATAACGACCGAAAGCACACTTCTAACCTTTACATGAACTATCTCAACAAGAAAAAAGATGAAGGTCTTCCACAAATTATGAAGTTTCCTCCACAAAGTCATGATCTCAATCTAATAGAGCATCTTTGGAACCATTTGAAGAGTCTGAAAGCTAAAAAGAATATAACTTCTCTTGATTCTCTCTGGAAGAATGTAGAAGACTGCTGGAACGGCATAGCACAAGATGTTATCCAGAAACTTGTCCAATCTATGCCTCATAGAGTGGGAGCTGTCATTAAAGCAAAAGGAGATCATATCGATTATTAATAAGATTATGCCATTAAATTGTTAATTTCTTTACTAATTTATAATAATTACATTTAGACGCAAATAATGTAACAATAAAAATGAAATTTTGTTGTAATTATCATATATATTTGTACAATTTACAATAAATTGGGTGATTATAAGGTGGACGCAGACTTTTCAACGCCGCTGTATATATAAAACTGATGTGTTTGGCATCATGATTTTAGATTATGAATATCGCAGTTTAAGATCAATGAATCTATATTATTGAATTGCGTAATTATTGTTTATCAAGTAAATTGAGTAAATCCCCTTTCTCAACTTTGCTGTTTATATTTTCATTTACGAGTTACGTCGCGCGTAACACCACTTCCCATCGATCAGCGAAGTTAAGGAGTAATGGGTCTGGGTAGTAGTTGGATCGGGGACCGTCTTCTGCATCCAGATTATGTAGTGACCTTTGGTTCGAATCCCACATAAAGGTGTAGGCCCCGTCCGCCATATTACCTGAGATGTTGCGAAAGAGGTTAAACAACCGTGTCATTACATTATACTGATTTATTACATTGTACTTATTTGCAGTAAATAAATTACTTCTTTTGCTATTGGCCAAATGAATCGCTCGCTAGCCAATCAGCGACAAGCTTACAGACACGTGCGAAAACCAGGAAGTATTAATTTTATGATAGTATGTAAGAACAATTGTATTATACAATACTATAATGAAGTAATATAACTTAGGTTTTTGTATATTTTGGAGTATGATATTTTACTTCACGGAAAGTAGCATAGTAGCGGTTTGGAAATGAACCTTCACATTCTATGTCAGACGTGTTCATTTTGAATTTAGAACAAAATCTCATGCACAAGTATACTTATAGTAGCCTCATCAATGCGCAGCAAAAGTGATTCTTAATTGGATGATGTTTCTTGGATTTTAACAATGTGCTTTAGCTTTGTTTGAAATAAAATATTTATTTCGTTTTCTATTTTCCCAGTTAAACCTTTACCTTTCAATTAATGTGACTTATTATATATTTTCGAAAATGTTCATATGTACCGATGCTGTACTACGATATATATATATATATATATATATATATATATATACTAAACCGTAAGAGGAGATGAAATAAAAATAAAGATAATTTCAGGATCCTTTTCTGTAAGTCTGAAGAGATAGCCGGCGGACATTCTACAGTACTTCCTGCCGACGAATTTCTTGAATCTTTGATGATTGCGTAAACTTTAAAAATTTGAATTAAAGTAAAATAGGAAATTTATATACAAAAAGAAAAGACGAAACTGCTCCAGAATTTTTAAGAAATGTATTTAAATTATACGCTTATTCACTTATTTTTTTAAAATTATATATATATATATATATATATATATATATATATATATATATGTGGGTTGAACTCAGAATGGTCCCCTGAGGTTTTTTCTTGATACACACAGACCGTGCATGGAACCAAGAACACTTCTGGGAAAATTAAATCCACTATAGTCCGAATAAGTAATGGTAAATGACAAACACTTAGTTTTTTCTGTTTCATGATGTTAGCCCGAAGTGGGGAACGGGTCACTCGCAAAGAGAACCCAAAAATATAGCTTCCCTCACCAGCTATCTGCAAAGCAGAGCGTAAACAAAATAGAAGAGAGTAACAAAAGAGTAACAGTTGAGAAGGGATGATAAATTTTATAAGTTCCCAAACTCTTATTAAAATTATTTACAAAATGTATGAATGAACATTCTCGAATGTTTAGCTTTGCTTGAAAAATTTTCTAGAAATGGGACAAGATAAAGTTTTATGCCAAAGTTCATAATACCGCAGAATTCAGAATCTAAAAATTGAGGGCTAACAACTCTTAATGCTCTGAGAAATATACAGTAGAAATAAAAATTTAAGATTTTATCGAAGGGTGGTTGTTAGGATAAAAGTAAACATATGAATTATTTATTATTAGTAGTAGGCTTACGGAAAAATTCAAATTTGAATTGATTTACGCACCTCCGAATTTTTAGATCAAGAAATCATATGCATTTGTCATTTTCCTTTTGAACACTATATTTTATAGACTGAACTAAATTAATGAGTTTATTACGGAGTTCATCAGCACCCAAATTTTCGCGCCAGAGATGTAAGACATTGTCGCATAAATTAGCTACAACAGGTGAGAGGGGATTCTCCATTCCCAATCCGAGTGACAGCATAAAACTTATCTTGAAACTGAAATTTACAACTTTCACATAAAGCTTAATTAATTCAACAGTGAAAGAATACTCAGAAATCTTATCTTTTAGAAAGTCAAGCAAGTCATCAACAATGATTTCAGTACATAAAGAACATACACAAAACTTACCATTTTGAAACTGAGGTTATTAGGAAACTTCATTTGTTGATGAGATTCATATTATTGACATTATGGGATTCGGGAATAGAACCCAGTAAAGGATTTTTACAGGGAATATATAGGTCTAATATTCATATCGAAGAGTAAAAGTTTATAAATTTATTTTCCCCATATTTGAAGCACCAACGTTAAAACAGAATAGTACGGGGTCATTTTGTTAAACGGAAGTTAAGTAGTATGACCACAAAAAGGTAGAGTGCAAATTGCAATGCAATGTTGATCAAATGTTGCAAATAAAAGGTTGGCACCTGAGGATGGCACCCATGGTAAGAGGGGGCATGCAGGCAAGGGGGAGGATGTTTAGAACCCAAGCTGAATGAAGGGAGAAGAGGGGGTTGGCCCGGGGGAATGACCTCCTCCTCCAAAAGGGGTTCCCTAACCTAGGAAGGTAGCCTAAGAGAGAGAGGAGAGGAGGAGAGATGATGTTCTTGCAGGCATATCTCGACGCATACTGTTCCTCTCGACCTCAGTTGGCTTAGAAGTCTTAATCAGCCAGTTGGTTTAATCTGGCTTAGAAGACGTAATTGGCTTAGAAGGCTTAATCTGGCTTAGAAGACGTAACCAGCCATTTGGCGTAGTGTATACATATATATACTTATCGAAGCACATATGCATCGTTTATATATTCCCATCATCCCAGTTATTTCTATCGTTTAATATCGTTTATATATATATATATATATACATATATATACACATATATTTACATATATATATATATATACATCCAAGAAAAGTACTTGTTTCAATTAATCTCGTTTAATGAATAATAAAACACAACTATATCATTCTGTTTATTTAGTCGAATTATTTAACATGGAAATAATTTAACATACATTTAGTCGAAATATATAGAAGGTATATATACAATAAAAAATAATAATAATAGTACAAGAAATTTATACAGCAAAAAAATACACTTATGTATGTATATGAAAATAAAAACCCACTCTAATAGACAGTTTATTTCCACAACAGTTTCGACGCCCGCTGGCATCCTCCTCGGGTGGATACAGAAACACGAATGAACCAAAACAAGAGGGAATAACAGTCCAGGGACCGACCGTTAAGAAATTCGCACCTATGTTAGATCCCATTCTCCCGACACCGGAAGGGCATTTTCATTAAGTACATTCGCACAAATTTAAAACTATCTTCCTGTTCTAAACATACAGATTTTATTATTTTTTATTTTTTTTTTTTTACATAATTATTACATTTATTATTAAATTTATTACATTTAATATTGCATAATTATCTATTACAGAAATTATAAATTTATTATTATATTGGTTATTACATTTTTGTTTATTATACAGAACTTATAAACCGAAAAACGAATGAAAAAGGCGATTAGGAAACAATCCAGAGACCATTGAGAAATTCGCACCTAGGTTAGATACCGTTCGCCCGACACCGGAAGGGCATTTTATTACAGGGTCCGCTTATAAGTACATTCCCACAAATTAAAACTATCTTCTTGTTCTATACATACAGATTCTAATATTTTGACATAATTACTGCGTTTATTATTGCATTTACATTTTTTAACATTTATTATTATTACCTTTACCCTAATTAAATTTATAATATTACCTTTATTATTACATCTGTTGCATTTATATTTATTTCCACATTTATTACTTCCATTATTACATTTACTAAAAGCGAGTAAGGAAACAATCCAGAGACCTTTAAGAAATTCACACTTAGGTTCGAACACGTTCCCAAGACTCCGTAAGGGATTTTTTGACCAAGAATCTCATTAAAGGGTCTAACTTGTAAGTACCTTCGCACAAATTAAAATTATCTACTTTTTCTATACACACAGATTCTATTATTTTTCTTTTGACATAATTATTACATTTATAAAGTACCTTACTTGATTCCCAACCTATAGCATGATTATTTTGGCTGGCGTGATAAAAAATGGCATTATTAGTATTACAACTTCTGAAGGCATATTTGTGTTCTTTAATACGGGTTTCAATATTTCTTCCAGTTTCTCCCACGTATACTAAATCACAACTTTTACAGGGAATGCTGTAGACACAGGCTTGTTCCTCTTTTGCAACGTTATTCTTAACCAATTTACTTTTCACGGTAGACGAATATTTGAACGCCAAAGCAAACTTAAAATCTTTCGTCAACGGTTTTACTCTTTCTAAGCCGGCAATGTAAGGCAAACTCACATATTATTTTTGGTTAACTGAAGGTTCCCGAGGGGCATAAAAAGATTTTCTGGCTTTAAAATACTCCTTTCTGATAAACCACTCGGGATATTTTAAATCCTTAAAAATGTTCCAAATCTTTGAATTTTCCGGGTCCAGCAAATGTGGGCTACAAATCCTGAGTGCTCTTCGAAACATGGAAGAAACAATTGAGCTTTTAACCCCTTCATCATGAATATTCGTCTACCGTGAAAAGTAAATTGGTTAGGAATAACGTTGCAAAAGAGGAACAAGCCTGTGTCTACAGCATTCCCTGTAAAAGTTGTGATTTAGTATACGTGGGAGAAACTGGAAGAAATATTGAAACCCGTATTAAAGAACACAAATATGCCTTCAGAAGTTGTAATACTAATAATGCCATTTTTTATCACGCCAGCCAAAATAATCATGCTATAGGTTGGGAATCAAGTAAGGTACTTTATAAATGTAATAATTATGTCAAAAGAAAAATAATAGAATCTGTGTGTATAGAAAAAGTATATAATTTTAATTTGTGCGAAGGTACTTATAAGTTAGACCCTTTAATGAGATTCTTGGTCAAAAAATCCCTTACGGAGTCGTGGGAACGTGTTCGAACCTAAGTGTGAATTTCTTAAAGGTCTCTGGATTGTTTCCTTACTCACTTTTAGTAAATGTAATAATGGAAGTAATAAATGTGGAAATAAATATAAATGCAGCAGATGTAATAATAAAGGTAATATTATAAATTTAATTAGGGTAAAGGTAATAATAATAATTGTAAAAAAATGTAAATGCAATAATAAATGCAGTAATTATGTCAAAATATTAGAATCTGTATGTATAGAACAAGAAGATAGTTTTAATTTGTGGGAATGTACTTATAAGCGGACCCTCTAATAAAATGCCCTTCCGGTGTCGGGAGAACGGTATCTAACCTAGGTGCGAATTTCTCAATGGTCTCTGGATTGTTTCCTTCTCCCCTTTTTCATTCGTTTTTCGGTTTATAAGTTCTGTATAATAAAGAACAATGTAATAACCAATGTAATAATAAATTTATAATTTCTGTAATAAATAATTATGCAATATTAAATGTAATAAATTTAATAATAAATGTAATAATTATGTAAAAAAAAAAAATAAAAAAAATAATAGAATCTGTATGTTTAGAACAGGAAGATAGTTTTAAATTTGTGCGAATGTACTTAATGAAAAGGCCCTTCCGGTGTCGGGAGAATGGGATCTAACCTAGGTGCGAATTTCTTAACGGTCGGTCCCTGGACTGTTTTTCCCTCTTGTTTTGGTTCATTCGTGTTTCTGTATCCACCCGAGGAGGATGCCAGTGGGCGTCGAAACTGTTATGGAAATAAACTCTGTCTATTAGAGTGGGGTTTTATTTTCATATTTTGACCTTCACGTAGAAAAAAGTGAAGTTTTTTGCATTTATTATGTATGTATGTATATTAGACTGGTCCAAAAAACAAAATTTTTGAAATCATAACATTGTACCTCAAATTATTGTGAACCTTTATAAAAATAACTTCTGACAAAAATATCAGCTCATTTGAAGTATATGTAGGGGTGCCGCACTACTGTCAAAAATATCAGAAATAAAAAAAATTAGTAATATTATGTGGATTGTGGAGTGGTTATCTTCTGTAGGTATGTTACTTGTGTTGTTGAGATGATAGCATCATAGCAGTGTAGGAGAGTGTCAAATAGCATCATGCACAAACAGGATGTAAAATATGGCAAGTTCAGTAGCGACTAGAAAATCAACAGAAATGTGGCTTATTGGACTAACAATTGAGACAATATGTGGAAGAAAGCTACCATCCTATGGTGACCTTCTGCGGCTTATTTTTCATCATCTACATGCCAAAAAGACGTTGAAAGATGCATCTAAAGCTGTTTGCGCTGAAGTATTGAAATTTTGGGAGATGGCAAATATACCAACTGCTGACTATCGCAATGTTACGAAAAAAATAGAAAAGGAGTATTTTAATTATAGAGGACTTCAAAAATCTAAATCTAGACGTTCACAGACACAAATACTGTAGATAAAGAAACTTCTTTTCAAGAACGTTTGGACGATTTATTCGATATCGCCCATGCCAATGCTCTGCAAAAAATGACAGTAGAAGAAGACAGAGCTTTTCCACAAGCTCAACGAGAGAAGGGGAGGAGAGGCTACATAGGAAGTGTGGACAAAATATGTGCTCTCAAACAATCTAAGAGAAGATCTACAGATGAAGCATTTCAACAGAATTAGCAATGACACTGGACAGAAACAAATTAAGTGAACGCCAAGCAGTATCAGTAGTAGCAGCTACTGCATCTTCTCTTGGATATGAAGTTGATGATATTGTTCTGAGTAGAAGTTCAATACGGAGAAAACGAATATCAGTTCGTCAACAAATTACGGATGACATCAAGCAATCATTTGAAACTGATATTCCTCTAACAGTTCACTGGGATGGAAAGCTTATCTAAGATCTTACAGGTGTTGATAGTGTGGATAGACTTCCAATTATTGTATCAGGCGGAGGAAAATCTAATCTTCTCTCAGTACCTAAACTTAAATCTGGCACAGGAAAAAATATTGCAGGTGCTGTGGTCGAAGCTTTGGATGACTGGGGGCTACGAGATTGTGTGCAGGCAATGTGCTTTGACACAACTGCAAGCAACACTGGCGATAAAAAAGGAGCATGTGCTCTTATTGAAAGCATACTTGAACGGCCGCTCCTCGGACTAGCTTGTCGACATCACATTCTCGAAATAGTAATAGCATCTGTCTTTGACAAATGTCACGGCGCTGCCACTGGTGGTCCGGATATCTTGTTATTTAAGCGTCTTAAAAATAAATAGAAGACTTTTGACACAAACAAGTTTGAAATTGTTCAAATCGATGTACCGGAAAAGCCCAGTATAATTGAAAATTGCAAGCAACATTTGACTAAATTACAACCTCGAGCAGATTACCGAGAACTCTTAGATTTGACAATCATATACCTTGGAGACGTTCCTTTTGATGGCATTAAATTCCATCAACCCGGAGCGTTGCACCGTGTGCGATGGATGGCGCGAGTGATATATGCAATAAAAATTTGTCTTTTCTACAAACAAATGGAAGTCACTAGACGTGAACTAAAAGGGATGCAACGTTTTGCATTATATGCTGTTCGATGCTACGTAAATGAATGGGTTTTAGCACCCATTGCTTCCTCTGCACCAGCTAATGACCTATCTCTTCTCAAGAAACTTCAATCTTCGATGATAAAGAAATATCTGTAGCTGCATCTAAAGCGCTCTCTCGCCATCTCTGGTATTTGAATGAAGAGCTCATCGGACTCTTTTTTTGATGAAGAAACGTCACTGGAAGTCAAGCGAGAAATGGTGAAGGCGCTGGATGTGTGAATGGCTCTCAAAATCCTCCTAAACGGATAAATTTGAATGTGAATGATCCTAACCTACAAGACAAAACACTAGCTAGCTTCGTCAGTTCAACAACTCGCAACTTCTTCACAAAATTAGCATTGCCAATGGACTTTTTGGACAGAGATCCCGCTGATTGGAACGCTAATGATGACTACAAAGCTGCTAGCAATTATGTAAAAAATATGAATGTTGTAAATGACAACGCTGAGAGAGGTGTTGCTTTAATTAAGAACTTCAGTGGCCATCTTACGAAAAGTGAAGAACAATAATATCTACAAATTGTAGAGCAGCACCGTAAGCGTTTCCAAACGTAAAAAAATCTATAATAAAAGAGGGACTTAGATAAAGGAAATAAATGGAATAGAAACAAAATTAGAGGACTGTGGATTAGGCCTATAGGAGATACCACATTAAAAAAACGCACCGATAACAGCTACCTCAGGGATAAAAAATATTAATATAAATAATCCGATTGGAGAATAAAATGAAATGTTTGACCTCCGTGCGGCACCTCTAAATATTATCCGATTTGCATTAAAATTGGTATTTATAATTCTTTAACCATTCTTCACAACATCCAGGGGTACTATATCAAAAATAATAAATTTGAAAATTCACCCTTATAGGTTGGACCAGTCTAATGTATATATATATATACACACAAAATCATAAATAATAAGAGTACAGTGGAAATCTATATACACGTTTAATGTATATACGCGCATTTACACACTTATATATAAGCATCAAAAATAATAATAATAGTATAGGAGAAATCTATATACACGTTAAATATATGTACGCACAAATACACACTTATATGTACAGGGTGTCCCAGAATTAACTATCTATTTCAATGAAATCGGACAAATTTTTTAAAAACACACTTTTATTTATGTTTATCATGTTTAATATGTGTTAAAAATGTATAAATTTCTAAAAAAATTTCATAATTTTATTTTCATAATTTTTTTCATTATCTGGTCCAATGAAAAGAAACCGTCTGAAGTCATAGAATGGCAAAGAGACTCTCCAAAAGTAACGTGTGGCTTGGAATGACCAAATCCAAAATTTATGGCCCATTCTTCTTTGCGGGAGCAACTGTAACAGGTACCGTCTACCTTGATATGCTTCAGCAGTTTCTCGAACCACAGCTTCTTGATGATGGCATTCTTGATAATGTTGTTTCAACAAGATGGAGCACCATGTCATTATGCTCTAATTGTTCGAGAATACCTCAACAGACGCCTTCCGAATCGTGTGGATTGGACGTGGAGGACCTCGACCTTGGCCTCCGCGTTCTCCGGATTTGACACCCCTGGATTTCTTTGCATGGGGTTTCATAAAAACAAAGGTTTATCGCCAAAAGATCAATGCTTCTTGTTGAAACACAACATTATCAAGAATGCATCATCAAGAAGCTGTGGTTCGAGAAACTGCTGAAGCATATCAAGGTAGACGGTACTGTTACAGTTGCTTCCGAAAAGAAGAAAGAAGAATGGGCCATAAATTTTGGATTTGGTCATTCCAAGCCACACGTTAACTTTTTGGAGAGTCTCTTTGCCATTCTATGAATTCAGACGGTCTTTCGTTGGACCAGATAATGAAAAATTATGAAAATAAAATTATGAAAAAAATTTAGAAATGTATACATTTTTAACACATATTAAACATGATAAACATAAATAAAAGTGTGTTTTTAAAAAATTTGTCCGATTTCATTGAAATAGATAGTTAATTCTGGGACACCCTGTATATAAATTCAAAAATAATAAGGCAGAAGAATTCCAATACTTGGATAATATATCGAGGGCCACTAATATATTTTGCCCCAACTTTTTTTTCTTTCCAATTTTCCTTGTAAGTTCCAGAAATTTTGAACACAAGTAGTTACATACCTTTTTTTACAAGTTTTTATTTTTCCACATAGTCTCCATCCTTTTCTACGGCTTTCCTCCACCTCGAAACGAGGGCCTTTATTCCTTGCTGGTAAAGGTCCGCTGGGTTCCGCTGGAGCCACCTCTTAACCTCCTGAACAACCTCATCGTCACTGAAACTTTTTTCCACGAATAGCATCCTTCATTGGCCCAAACAAATGGAAGTCCGAAGGTGCCAGATCCGGGCTGTATGGAGGGTGGGGTAACATAGTGAAGCGCATTTTTGTGAGGCCCTCTCTTGTTTGCAAACTGTTGTGTGGTCTTGCGTTATTGTCGAGAAGAAGGACGTCTTCCAGTTTTCTCTCCGGTCGAACTCGCTTTATACGTCTCTGGAATCTCTGTAGGGTAGCAATATATGCCTCTGAGTTGATTGTGTGTCCTTTCTTCATAAAGTCCACCAGAATCACCCCTTTCATATCCTAGAAGATGATGGCCATAACCTTTCCTGCAGAGGGAGCCATTTTGAACTTTCTCTTGCGTGGGGAGTCTGCGTGATGCCACTCCATGGATTGGCGTTTTGTGTCAGGTTCAAAGTGGTGTACCCAAGTCTCATCCCCAGTCACAATTCGTGAAAGAAAGTCATCCCCTTCTGTATCGTATTGAACCAACGACTCAGAAGCAATTTCTTTCTTTGGGCTTTGTGATCTACAGTCAGTTCGCGAGGAGCAAACCGTGAACACACTTTTGAGTATCTCAGTTGCTGAATTATCGTATTCACTCTTCCTTCACTAATTCCTAGCTCCAATGATAGCTTCTTGTATGTGACGCGCCGACTTGATCGAATGATGCTGTTAGTACGTTGCATAGTGTGAGATGTGACAGCCGATGCCGGGAGACTGCTGCGTGGCTCATCATCGAGGATGGCTCTCCTTCTCTCTCCGATGATCTCACACGTTTAGACCAGCGTCCAACTGTGTTTCGATCAACAACAGCATCTCTGTAAACGTTTTGCAGACGTTTGTGAATATTTCCAACTGGTTCCTTCTCTGCGGTTAAGAACTCGATAACAGCTCTTTGTTTACGACGCACATCACTGTCAAACGCCATTTTCGAAACTGCGTTAACTATCGGTTTTATACAAGGGCCTTTAAAAGCGGTTTTATACCATGAGGGGAGGATCAAACTGGAAAAATCCGGTTATGTGAAGAACAGAATGTTCAAACTTACGGCCCAAACAACATTTCAGCCCCATGGCCTATTATTTAGCCAAAAAAAAGGGTGGGGCAAAATATATTGCGTGCCCCTAGTACATGAAAATATACGCGCTTTATGTTCTACTGTGCTTAATTAAAATACTAAACTCGCATGTGATCGAGTCTACAGCTATATTATTGCTTTGTACTATGCAATAAATACGATTTAACATTATTTCACCACTCAAAGTACGCGGGTGTCTATATTCGATGTAAAGGGCTTTCAGCTCGTTTAACACTATTTTTGTACCCACTTTACAATTGGGTAGGAAGTTATCACTCCCTTTAAACACGGATAGAATACATTCAAGAGCACTCACAAAGAGGGCATCGTTTGCCACAACGTCATTATTAAATTTAAGTTTATAAACACTCCTTTCCAAACCAGGGTTTATTCTTTCCAATCCGAGCTTTTCAACCGTGAATTCATCACAACGCATATCGGCAGTTGAAATAATTTCTAAGTCGTGCCGACAGTTGCTCGTTATGTAAAGAAATAGCTCTTCATGGTGAACAGTGTAGGTGAGGTCAGCCCTGTACCGCTTAAGTCCTCTGTACCAAAATTTAATATATTCCGAAGAGTCTATACCTTTTAAATACGCCTCCAGTTCCAAGCCATTCTCGCCTTGCTCGGTCCTACACTCGGTAAACTCATTGAGTAGAGCGGTGTATGCGTATTCAAGAACCGTGTCAAAATAAAGCATATCGGCAACACGTGCGTCTAATATAGGCTTTAGCTTGCGGAAACCAACGATTCAAACATTCTGGAGAGGATGAAGCAGTTTCGCGTGGCCACAAGGACGTTATTATCAGACGCATTCTTAGACATCAACCGTATATCAATGCATGGCTGGTCTCGATTTATACACAACTTACAACTAATGGCATATGAGGGTGCATCACTAATCTGCTCTTTTCTTGTGTCTACACCTGCAGGTTTTTATAACGATCTTCGCCCCACTTCTCAACTATCACGAAGATTCTGTTCATCTCCTCAACACTTAAGTAAATAACATTCCGTTTACCAGAGTTTGTTTGTCTACATCTCGTTTCAAGTACACAGTTAACAGCGCCGGTTTTACGCCTGAACTCATGCAATGACTTCGTCACGGACACATCGTATACGGCAGAGGATACTGCTCAACGGAAGCTCCATCGTTTTCTATTGTGAGGAGTGTACGTTCAATCGGATCAAGCTATGAGGTGACTATGAGCAGTTGGTGCCCGGTTTGGCTCGGTTGGAGGTGTGAATCACACGGGCGTGTCATACCAAGCGTTAGTGATTCGTGCACGGGGCTGTTCCAACATGAGAAAATCATGTGAATACTTGTATCCCATTATACCGGACATTCAGAATTTTTCCGATTAATGAAGTAATAACGGCTTTAGTGTTTTACCGGAAACATACATTTTCTTTCATTTTTCTCCTCACATTAACAATCCGGCGATCTATTTGAGAGAAACGTGTGTCCATATCAATACTTTTTGCTTAACAGGCGATACTCATCCCTAAACTCTATTAAAAACTTGCACAAGGCTTTAGCCACAACCTCACCGCGAACCTCATCATGATATATATGAACGTAATGATAAAAATATCTTAGGTTATCCATAATTACAAGATTTATATTCTCAGCCGCAGGGTATGCGTACTCGGTGTGATGTAATATGACATAATACCGCTTGTCACACCATTCGTCAACAAGGTTCACAACCCACACCCGTTGTTTCTCTTCTGCACGTAATGCTTCTTCCACTTCGCGGTGTATGTGCGCCTTTACGCAGTTTAGTCCTATAACGTAGTCCTTTACGTCGTTTGAGCCACGAAAGCCCGCAATGCTCTGCCAGAATACCCGTAGAGTATTTCGATTTCCAGCTCCTCACTCTTCGCGCAGTTCCCTCAAGGAGGGAGGACTAGGGATTCTTTGAGTGTTCACCACATCTGTAGACTTTATCGAATACCACTTCAAGAATGTCGAGCACGCAATATCAAAGGTCGCCATCACTATTTTTAGTCCAAGTGAGAATTCTTCAACATGTAAAATACACGTCTGAGATCCAGGGTTTGTTGAGGTCAACTGAGGAAGCAGGGCAGAGATATGACCAGTTAGTAGCAGGAGTAACGTTACCCCTTTGATTGGGTTGCGCCACACAGTGGGCGGTGCTTAGTTTTTTCCTGCACACACACACACACACACACACACACACACATATATATATATATATACACATACACAAAGGAGAAACTGAAACGCTAACTGAAACGAATTATTTTCAATAGAAAAAAAATTAAACATATCGTCAACAAGTAAATAGTCCCTAATTCATGGCATATATTCAAATACATGTAATAAATAAATAAACATATCGTCAACAAGTAAATATACGCTAACATGATCGAAATAATCACGCCTCACGATATCAAAAGGGAACAGTATCGTACGTGCCAGGCACCTGGTAGCGTTTCCTATATGTGTTACGACACACTTTCGTCCCCCTAAGTTGCTTCACGCCCCCCAGTTTCTGTACCCGAAAATTGTGAGTCCCTACAGTCAGTTGGGGTGGATGGCCACCCTCATCTTCTAAGCTCAATAGCTCCTTCAGCGAATCAAATTTAACGATCCGCCAATTCGCCTGGTTAAGCGTGATACCTTTCGCCTTTACGATATATCTCACTTCCTCCCACACCCTCACCCGTATCCCGTAAGTTTTTGGACCTGTTGAGACAAAAAAATCAGCATAGACGCTATCTCCATACTCATCCTTGATCTCATCAGTCAACTCTCCGAGGAATTCCCCAGTAGGTGGCATGTATTCACCTTCCCTCTCCGTGAATATCACACTGTGTCTGTCTCCCTGCCCAAGAGAATGCAGACCCAAAAGTTTGATGCGGGCCTATGCTGTTGTGAAGCTGGCTACCGGTATGTTTGTAACACGTGAGGCACCTGTAGCCAATTCGGTTCTGTTGTACTTGTGAGTGAACTGGGAACCTATAAGCTGATCGAGGGTGCTGGTCCATGCAAGACTGTCGGCAGGAGATCTACCATGGATATCTCCTACGATTCCACACTCAGGGCGTGGGCATTCATGCCACCAGTAACCGTTAAAGGAGTACGCAGTCTTCTCACCAGTGGCACGGTCTTCGCTTAGACGATCCACCCAAAAACCACGACCATTGACCTTAATGGCCACTTCCCCGGTGTTGCGGGCATGTTTTATGTATACACTGGTTTGTTACTGTAGGTGTATGAGCCAGTAAATAGCCTTATGCCCATAACTGCGTGGGTTGTTTCTGTGAATGACGGCTAGTGTGTCTTTAGGCCTGAAGTTGTTCTTGAACACTGTAAAGCACAATGAGGCGATCGTGGTTGCGGCTTGTAACCGGTCGCAGTTGAACCGGTCTATGTACATCCTTTTAAATGCCTGGAAACATACTCTAAGCACGCGCACATCATTCACGGAATAACGCTCACATTCATCCGCTATACTGTAAGGAATATCTTCATTAAAACTGTTGTAGTAGCGGTCAAAATCTTCGCGTTCACTATCACTCATATTGGCATAGTTAAAGTAATGTTTGGTGGGTGGTAGGCCTACGTAATTTAAAGTGTCGCTAGTGAGGAAAGTGTAAGGGACATACCATTTTGAAACTTTGGGGGCTAAGCCCATCACCTTGGGTAGCTTGGCTAATTTACAAGGTGTGAATAATAAAGTGTCTTTAAATTGAACATTACCTCTTATTTGCATCTGTATAAGTTTGTTTCCTCTTTTCAAGGGATAGCCTGTAAATATCTCCGATGATTCATGCTCAAGCAGTTTCTTATAAAGGAATTGTGTTAAATTTTTAGAACTTATCAATGTAGGACACAATGAGTTTCACGGGGTTGTCGTGTGCGATCGTTTTAAAAACGTTTTTTCGTTTTCAACATTTGTGACACACATCACACTCGACTTCCATGCACTCGTCGCAGATAGTTTGGCTTACAAGTAGATGTGGAATAACCTCTTTAGTTTCAACATCCGTATATGTTTGTATGTCGTAGTATACATTTATACAAGGTTTACTTTTCGGCCTTGCATCTTTCATATAACATAAATACTTTATACCATCTGTCTTATATTTCTCGTAGCATGTAGAACAGTGAATTTCATCACATTTATGCGTAAATGTCCCCCAATTATCCATCATATAAAACATACCACATTCACAGATTCTCATTTTCCTGCACGTGCCAATTGATTTATGGAATTCAAAACAGTTATTATTGAAAAATGTGCGTCTACACACATTATAATCCCTCTTCTCAGCTTCAACTACACAACTTTCACATTTGGAGCTTTTACACTGTTCGCACACCATGTGGCAATACTTCACTATGCTTCACTATATCATCAGCAGACTCGAGACATCCCTTACACAAATCATAATGTCTTCCATATTTTCGACTTTTATCATAACTCGCTTAAAGAGCCCATATATTGTGGATGAGGAGAAACGCTTTTCCTGACAGCCCTAAAATAAGTAGGGGTCTTGTACGTTCTCTCACACTGCTTTTAAAAATATACACAGTCCTACGACGATCATCCATTCCAAATACAACTATACGAACATTCATTTCCTACTCTACCCTTCTCAGCTCTTCAGGACCCATATTACAGTCAAACTCGATCTGGCAATCGCGGCCAGTTTATGGGCATGCAGCACAGACGTAGGCAACCAAATATTTTTGGCCGATGCATTTAGAACAGTAAACATCTGACCTAAGACTATTGCTAAAAATCCGCAACCATGCTCAGTGTTTATATACCGTCTGTAAATAGCCTGAAAATTGAAGTTAAGAGTATAAAGTGTGGCCGTATGTTCCACAACACGGAATACGTGGTCAATATCTATCGTGAAGCTGTTCATGTTGGAGGCGATGCTACTTTGAGAGGCTTGCAATATACGACCCAAAATGTAGTTTATATACACAGCAACCAAGCTCCTGTAGGGTATTACTACCAGCTTGAATGTTATGCCACTCTCTAAAGAATGAGATGCAGCTGCTGTCGAGGGTACGACCGGAATTGAACAGGAATAAGAGGTCACAGTTTTATTTGTAGAAGGAACTAATGAGGGGCTGTATCGTAAGACGTAGGGGGCTGGGGCTCTATTACTGGGGGTCTAAAACCGGTGCACTCCTGGTACGCTTTGTACCTGACATGGAAAGCGAATTATCAACTTCAACATGTCCCCACTTTCTCCTCGAATTTTCGCGTGGGGGTGACACAGTTGGCGTTGCTGTGGGTTTGCCAGCGGGGATGGAGTCTGGTGCCTTAACTACACTGTCATCGTATCGTCTGCAATATCGATGATAGGGACATGTTGCTGACATAGCACCTCATCCTCATCGTCATTCACGGTTCCGAGGAAGAAGAGGAAAAACAAGACTGTAGAATATAAGGAGCATCACTTAAAATTTTATTATATTTTGTAAATGTTCCACTTAGGAGTGTGACGTATTAGAGATGGATTCTGTAGAAAAATTCAGGTTCACGAGCCCATCCACATGTATTATATCTGGCCCTACAGGATGTGGTAAAACTGTGTTTATGCTTAAAATCATTAAAGATAAATGGGACATGTTTTCGAAATTTGTGCATTAAGTCATATGGTGCTACACGACATACCAGTCAGTATTCAACGAGTACCAAGATGATATTTTCTTCCACATTTCCTTTAACGAATTAACGAATATACGTTTGTGGAAGAAAATATCATCTTGGTACTCGTTGAATACTGACTGGTATGTCGTGTAGCACCATATGACTTAATGCACAAATTTCGAAAACATGTCCCATTTATCTTTAATGATTTTAAGCATAAACACAGTTTTACCACATCCTGTAGGGCCAGATATAATACATGTGGATGGGCTCGTGAACCTGAATTTTTCTACAGAATCCATCTCTAATACGTCACACTCCTAAGTGGAACATTTACAAAATATAATAAAATTTTAAGTGATGCTCCTTATATTCTACAGTCTTGTTTTTCCTCTTCTTCCTCGGAACCGTGAATG
>JAJOZX010010830.1:0-135000 GCA_023014485.1 Bathynomus jamesi
CTCTTTATATTTCTATTTTATCATTTTATATCATTTTATATCAAATATATAGTATATATATATATATATATATATATATATATATTATATATACAGGGTGAGTCAAAAGTCAGGCACAGGCAAAATGGTCATGATTAAACTAAAAGCAGTTTCCGGGTTACTGGATTGGCCGCCGTGGTCCCGTGGAGTGGCCTCCGAGGTCCCCAGACCTCACCCGCCTTGATTTTTACTTGTGGAGGCACTTGAAGGCCATGGTGTACCAGGTGAAAATACAAAACACGGACCACCTAAAGGAACGCATTCGTGATGCGTGTGCACGCATAACACCAGACGTGTTAACGCGCGTTTGCCATGACTGGGAGGAACGCATCCGTGTGAGCATTCAGTGTAATGGTGCCCACATAGAGCATATTTTGTGACTTACAAGTGATTGCATAATAAAGTGACCATTTTGCCTATGTATAAAGACTGTTGACCTCACCCTGAATATATACAGTATATATATATATACAGTATATATATATATATATATATATATATATATATATATATATATATATATATATATAAATTTTATAATAATTTAATATTAATTTTATATCAATTCTCAGTATAACTTAAGAGTAATGACCAAATTGAAGGTATTCTTTATCGAAACGTAATTAAAAGTGTTTATTTTGTATGCAAAACTAATGATTTCACAATTTGCCAACGTCTTCACAAATAGACCAAAACGTCTTTAAAATTCATGAGAAAAACTCATTTGTAAATGTCCAATAGTCACTTTTAAAATTCCTTCCACCGGTTCAGAAGTGACCGAGCTCTCTCAAGGGAAACCCATTCAGTGTAGGACATGGTTCTGATTAATCAGTTAATCAGGTAATCATTTTTCGGAATTTAATCATTAATTAATCAAAAAATATTTTTGAAAAATTATTAATTTTCCTCATAATTTCACCAGCATTTTACCTTAAATTTTCTAATGTATCATTTCAATTTGGCACGTTTTTGCATGTATAAACTGTCTAATCCGCCCATGCCTGATTTCTTGAACTAAAGCAAACTAAATGTTTGAGCAAAATGTTTTCTTCGGTCTTATCGCACGCAACAGAAACAATAAAGCTCTTTCTTACTCTTTTCAGAAGTATTTAATTTTGAATAATTTTTAATCAGTTAATCATTGATTACTTAGAAAATTTCATTATTCATCACTTTTTCCTAAAAATGATTAATTAACCATGCCCTACCAATCACTAACAATCAGAAGGGAATCTCACCTTGAAGGCAATCTTTTCTACTTGAGTCCACCCAAATGTTTTAGATAAAAAAACCTACACAGTTTAATTAGAGGGAATCTGATTACTTTTTGTGGCTAAGAAATGCTCCTCTGTAAATAATTTGTAAATAAATTGTGATAAATTGTCCATTGTTTTTATACTGGTCTCAATATACAGTGTGGGCCATAAGTCGCTTTACCAAACAAAGTGCACGAGTTCATTTTCCGGTAAAGCTATTTATGGGCCACACTGTATATAAGTTGTTTTTGAACTTCGTGTGTTTTGCGTAAATCTCGTTTTGAAACGTCAAATGTTTGAGTGAAAATGTTTAATTGTGGTAACTAACGAACTAATTATTAGAAGTAAATTTGATACATTAGCTCCCAGAGGTCTTTTCTGAGACTGAATAAAATCGTCTGGCGTTAGCCAGAACAAAATCAGTAAAGTGACGGTCGGTGCTAATGGGTTAATTTGAAACTTTAAAGGTCATTCTTCACTATACAAACAAAAAATGTTAAAAATTTGAACCAAACGCTTCTATTACATTTTCTTGAAACATTTATTCTAATGCGTTTTACTTTGAATTATTACTGAATGACTAAAAGTAGGGTATCGATCCACTGACCAAATTTCCACAATTAGAAAGGACAAATTAACGCTCGTTCAAAGGCTGAGTTTGACGTTAAGAGGAGCAAAATGATTTGATGGTTGAATAAAAGGTGAGTAACCTTCAAAGAAATAGAAACTGAAGTTTTGAAATTACCGTTGCGCATATCAGGACAATACTCATAATAGTTAGTGCCTGGGGTACCTGACCCTAAATAGCGAGTACACACACACACACACACACACACACACACCTATCTATCTATCTACATATATATAACACAACCGGTTAGGAAAGTGAAAAATGATTCTGCAGACTTTCGACTCTTCTACAGATGTACAGAAGCTAAGGCTAACAAAGACCCTAAGATCCACTCTAAGGTTAGCCCGAGAGAAAGGAAAGAGTAGGGGGTTAAGAAAGTAGCAACACCTATCACTCGTGGGTTAACATTCATTCAGAAAAAGAGAAAAAAGACTTACCATCATCATCCGCCGGCCACAGCCGACAAGTCAGAAAAATAGTAGGAGAGAATAGGAAAGATTACATAACGGTCCTCTATTCCGTAGGGAGGTAGAGCCCACTCTGCCGGAAAGGGGTGAAAGATGAAAAGAAGTAAAATAAGAACGCTTACAAACCATGCAATACATTCTTAACTCAAAGCAACACATTCTTCCAGCTGTTTGCAGACCGAACCTCTACTCCATAGGAAGGTAGAGGATGCAGCCCACTAGGCTGGACAGGCGTGAAAGACGAAAAGTAAAATAAGAACGCATTACAAACCATGCAACACATTCTTAACTCAAACACTATCATACCATGCAAACTACAGACATGCAATAGAGTTACAGATATGCAAATAAGAAGAAAAAAGTATAAAGAATAACAAAAAGTGGGTTAATTTACTCAAACTAGAACTAAGTTCGTGTTAGTCTAATTTTTTATTTTTTTTTGCTGGCATATCACACGCTGGTATGTCATAAGCTGGCATTAGACGTCAACAGACTCATCGCCGATCACCACCCCCAGAGCTCCTGTTGCCAATTGTTTTTTATTTTAAACAACGTTAATATTTTTAAAATGCCCTTCTAAACGGTTTTTAAACATATTAACGCTGGTAGAATTCACGACGAACGCGGGAAGATTATTCCATTTATCAATTACTTTAAACGTAAAGAAGTTTTTAGCGATATTAGTAATGAAACGTCTGCCACGCAACTTCAATCCGTTATTACGAGTATTGCATGTTATCGAAAGTGAACAGTTTGTCAAGGTTTACGTTATCGATGTTATTAACGATTTTGAAAACTTCAATAAGCTCCCCCCTTAATCTCCTAGTTTCAAGTGAATGCAAGTCTAACTCTTTAATCCTATCTTCATAAGGCTTGTTGCGCAATGACGGAATTAGTTTCGTGGCACGACGCTGAACCCTTTCTAACCTATCAATATCCTCACTCAAATACGGGCACCAAAACTGAACGGCATATTCTAAATGAGGCCTGACTAGGGACTTGTAAAGGGGCAATATAATATCCTTCGATTTAAATTCGAAATTACGCGCTATGAAGCCTAACATCCTATTAGCTTTTGCGCAAGACTTCAGGCACTGGTTCCTAACTTTTAAATCCTTAGATACGCGTACGCCTAAATCTACTTCCTCGTCAACGCTCGCTAATTCTCTATCATTCATCGTGTATGTGTAATTATTGTTACGAGAACCTGTATGCAAAACTTTACATTTGTCTACGTTAAATTGCATCTGCCACTTAACCGTCCACTGCATAATCCTATTTACATCGTCTTGGAGCCTATTTCTATCGTCCTCGTTAACAACCTTACGGCCTATTTTAGTATCGTCCGCGAATTTTGACACGTTACTAGTCAATCCTACATCTATGTCGTTAATGTAAATTACGAATAGCAATGGGCCTAATACTGAACCATGTGGGACACCGCTACCTACATCCAACCACCCCGATTCACTACCATTAACAACGACCCTCTGTCTCCTAGCACGAAGCCATTCCTCTAACCAGTTAGCTACCTGACCGCGTATACCGTGCGCTTTAACCTTCGCAATTAATCTTCTATGCGGAAGTGTATCGAACGCCCTTTTAAAATCTAAATAAATAACGTCAGCCGCTGTTTGCTTATCGTATTCGCGCACTATTTCGTAATAAAATTCTAACAAATTTGTTAAACAAGATCTATGGCGTCGAAACCCATGCTGACTACTAGTAATCAAATCTCGACTTTCGGAGCTATTGAAGAATAGGGACCCCAGCCTTCTTTAGTTAGGCTTATAAGAATAACTAACGAAAATATCACGACCTAACCTAACCAATCGTTAGGTTAACTGTACGCCCTTGACGATTGGTTAGGTTAGGTCATGATATTTTCATTAGTTAGCCTTATAAAGCTAACTAAAGAAGGCTGGGGTCCCTATCCTTCAATAGCTCCCGACTTTCTAAGTGATCGATGATACGATCCCTAACTACGGATTCCAAAAGTTTACCGACGATTGACGTTAAGCTAATGGGCCTATAATTGCTAGCCATTGTGCGGTCGCCTTTTTTAAAAATGGACGTGACGTTAGCTAATTTGAAGTCTTCAGGAATAATCCGTTTCGAGTGACTGATTAAAAATCTTCGTTAAGGGGCCTACAATAACGTCTTTCAAATCTTTTAAATGTCTGGGATAAAAAGCTCAGGGCCTGGAGTCTTGCTAACTTTTAGCCTATCGATATAATGTGCAATCTCACCCTCGTAAACAGTTATTTCATCCAAAATAGTCTCGCTACTAAATGGAACGATATCGTCCACGTCGGGGACATTATTTACGTCTTCTACGGTAAAAACTGTCGCAAAAAAGTTATTGAAAATACCCGCCATCGCCTGAGCATCAGAAGCCAAAGCGCCGTTAACATCCACTAGAGGGCCTGTTATCTTTTATCGGCTTACGATTATTGACGTATCCAAAAAACTTTTTGGATTATGTTTACTATTCGCAGATGTAAGTATCTTTAAATTACGCTTAGCATTCCTAACTGATCTTTTAACCTGACGTCTAAGCTCGATATATCTATTAAAGTTAGCTGCCGTGCCATTGCGCTTATTAAGTCAATACGCTCTGTTACGTTCATTTATGAACTTGCCTATTTCCCTAGTCCACCACTTGGGCCTACCATGATTTCCAGCGCGCTTGGGCCTAGGAGGAATAAACTCCCTTTCAATATTCCTAAAACTCTTTAAACGCCTCCCAATGCAAATTTGTGTCATTACCCATAAATAAGTTAGGTGCTTTCCTGTTAACGGGAATACCCAACGTATCTGGACTCATATCTTGCGAAATTCATGTGGCGACAACGTACCGAAAGCAGCGACGTTTTTTCAGCGATTTTAGATGACAGACATTTTGGCCGCCTACTAACTGATTATCGCTTACATATTAACTAATTTCATGTAAATGATTAATAAATTCGGTACTTACGTATTATCGGGACTACCAAACTGTTTATGATGTATTTTTGCTCTCGTCGTTTTCGTTCAAACTAACGAAAATATTACAACTTAACCTAACCAATTATCAAAAGCGTACAGTTGACCTAACCGGTCATTTTCCGTTATATTAACCTGTTAGGTCAATTCAATGCCCGGTTAGGTCAATTGAATGCCCGGTTAGGTCAATTGAATGCCCGGTTAGGTCAATTGAACGCCCGGTTAGGTCAATTGAACGCCCGGTTAGGTCAATTGAACGCCCGGTTAGGTCAATTGAACGCCCGGTTAGGTCAATTGAACGCCCTTCATGATTAGTTAGATTAAGTTGTGATATTTTCGATAGTTTAAACGAAAATGACGAGAGCAAAAATACAAACAGTTTGGTGGCGGCCTGTTGGGTATTCCCGTTAACAGGAAAGTACCATAAGTTATCCCAGTCCACTACTCTCATCCTATCCGCAAAACTATCAAAATTAGCCCTACGAAAATCAGGGACTTCTATTACGTTACTATCCTTAGTGTTCTCTATCAATAATTTAAACCTAAGAATTTGATGATCACTACATCCTAAACTCTCGCCTACTTCTAAACCTTCGACTATATTTTCGCCGTTCGTCATCACCAAATCTAAAATATTGTCACCGCGCGTTGGTTCGGTAACCATCTGTCGTAAAAAATTATCTTCCATGAACTCAATCAGTCTCAAACCCTCCTCATTACCAGAAAAAGTCTCGTAATTAACATTAGGGCAGTTAAAGTCTCCGACAATTATACTATTCCGATTGTCAATAAAGTTACCAAGAAGTGAGTAAAATCTAGTATCGGTATCGAGGGGTTGAACGGGAGGTCTATAACAACAAAATTAAAACTAATACTACGCGCCCTAACTTCAACGCATATCGCATTAATTGCTGCCGGGAAATCTATCTTAACCTCGACAGCCCTAAGGGAATTATGAATGTACAGCAAAACGCCGCCACCAAACCTATGTAACCTATCATTAGTAAAGAGTTTAAAACCTGGTATATCAAGTTCCCCCAACAAGTCCCGAGTCACGGTATTTAACCACGTTTCAGTGATAGCGACTATATCGTGGTTGCCAGAATAAATTATCGCATTAAAATGGTTTAATTTATTTCTAATACTACGCGCGTTACAATAAAAGACGTTTAAGTTATTTTTTTACCACGGGCCGGCGTTTTAAACTATTTTTCACGTCGGGCCCGCGTTCCCCCGACCCACAACGTTTAAAGAAGGCTTCGACCTATACAGCTTTCGTAGGTTTTCATCAATTAACCTACCTAGCCTAGCATTAACTATCTCATTAAAATGCACCCCCATCTTTTATAAAAGGCTAGGATCACTGAAATCTGACCACTGGTTTACGAAGGGTACATTTTCCTCAGCAGAAATCTCTTCTAATTTATTATTCAAAAATATCGTTTTAGACGTAATCCTAAAACCCAAACCGTGCCTAGGGGTAATATCTAGAACTAAAGACCTATCTGACCTTGCCTTTAGGGACCTAATTAACTCCTATATCTCTCCAAAAGGTCAGGCACTCTCGTATCGGGCCTATACGAGTCGTTGCCCCCTACCATCGTCACCAACATCGAGTGACGGGAGGCAACGTCAATCCTGTCCACTTTGTCTCTAACTCTGTCAACCCTGGCCCCTGGGAGACAGACCCTGCTCCTCTTGGTTGGTTGCCGTTCAACGAACTCTGTGTCCATATGGCGCACTAAAGAGTCCCCAATTAATATAGTTCCCGCTCATTCACGCCCCTTTCCAAATGGGCGAAAGGGTTCGAAACCTCGATAGGGGGGGGGGATTCCTATCACCTAACGTACACGGCCTAGCTCCACCCTTAACTTCTCTAAATCCCTCCCGATCTACTAATCTCGGACCAACCTTAACCCCTTCCTCAACTCTATCCAACCTTCCCGATAAGCTACCTAAACTAGAAACTAGGTTACGCACCTCACCCTTGAAATCACTAACGTCTTCAACGTTAATATTGGTTCGGCTTTCGTCAACTGTAGCCCTACCCCTGCCCTCATCAAGCGTTGCAAGTCTTTCCGTTACCTCACGTACACTGCGTTTTATGTCAACGATTTCCTCTTTTAACTCGCAAAAGAAACAAACTGATCTCTCGGTAATCGCTATAGGACCGCCGTTATAATCTTTAAAATCCGAATACCACCAGTTTACCCACACCTAACACACGACGCTTTCTGCAACGGCATCACACAGTTAAAATTAGTTTATAACCGTCACAAGTTTAAGTTAAATTAAGCCGGCACGCTATGAAAACTTCTAAATCGCTAAAAACCACTAATATTCAATTACTTAACTATAACAATGTCAATATAAACACAAGTATATAAAATTCAAAACTTTCCAAAAGTAAAATTATTAGCAATATGTAAAAGTAGAAGCAATATCAGAGAGCTCAGGAAATGCGTCCGTTCAGTACAAAGTCTGGCTGACGAATCTTCTCAAGGAAGCAAGACGAAAGCGCTCGGAATCGTTTTTCGTTTGCCTTGCTGGTTGTATTCCATATATAATAAAGTTTACGTGAAAACTGTGAATTATTCCCCATATATATTTTTTTTGTGGGGGTGGGGGGGGGTGCAATGGCGCTTTTGAACGTTCAGGGAAAGGCATAAATTTTTGTTGGCTTGAAATTTATTGAAATACCGAACGCTATAAAAGCTTCGCAAGATCCACAGTGACGTCAGAATGTATTTATTTACATCGACACAACTAAAACGGCTGGGAAACGAGAATTGAAATTTTCTTCTGTTCTAGTAATGGATAATAACTTGATATAATAAATTAAACTTTATTTTCGCAATATTTATCGATGAAAGAAAATACAACGACTTCATAAATAAACTCCTAAATTTTGCGTATAAAATCCGTTCACTAGTTTATTTCTTACCCCCATTCCGATCCCTGTAAATCTTCATCCGCCATTTTGCCTCGTCTTCTCTTAAAGAAAAAAAAAGGAACTTTTTTCCCTTTTTACTGGCAAATATTCTCCGTTCCAAATCTGACCTCTTCCTTTTACGATTAATAAATGACTTTCTGAGGCAGGAGTAAGTAGGGAACCGGTCATAAAAGCTTTACAATGACTACAAAAGACTGGTAAAAT
The DNA here is from genome assembly GCA_023014485.1 of Bathynomus jamesi. Taxonomy (NCBI): domain Eukaryota; kingdom Metazoa; phylum Arthropoda; class Malacostraca; order Isopoda; family Cirolanidae; genus Bathynomus; species Bathynomus jamesi. The sequence continues at coordinate 8,536 of JAJOZX010010830.1, forward strand.
CCATAGTTGTAAAATTGTCAATGAGAAAATATATTTTTTATCGGTTAATACATAAAAAAGGGATGTTTTCCAGTTTTATGTTCATATAACGAAGGTTTATGGACTTTTCTTCTCAAAAAGAGTGAAACTTACGTTTTATTATTGGAATCAAAGTCATCAGCAGTACATTTTCCCTTCACTAAAATGACTCAAACTTAATTTTAATGGTTTTGCGAAAGTTTTGCATTTAAGCATCTGCGAAATGAACCAGACTTTATTTTATTAAATTCTTTTTTTAACATTTTATACATACATTATTATTATTATTATTATTATTATTATTATTATTATTATTATTAAATGCAACGTCGCATTCATAGCGAGCCATACAAAAAAATTTAAGGACAATTTTCACACCTCGTATTTCGTCAAAAGGTTTTGCGTCATGAAGTAAATAAAAGGTTGAGGTAAATAAAAGGTTGAAGTAAATAAAAGGTTGCGGTAAATAAAAGGTTGAAGTAAATAAAAGGTTGAAGTAAATAAAAGGTTGATGTAAATAAAAGGTTGAGTAAATAAAAGGTTGGTAAATAAAAGGTTGAAGTAAATAAAAGGTTGAGTAAATAAAAGGTTGCGGTAAATAAAAGGTTGAAGTAAATAAAAGGTTGAGTAAATAAAAGGTTGAGGTAAATAAAAGGTTGAAGTAAATAAAAGGTTGAGGTAAATAAAAGGTTGAGTAAATAAAAGGTTGAAGTAAATAAAAGGTTGCGGTAAATAAAAGGTTGAAGTAAATAAAAGTTGAGTAAATAAAAGGTTGAAGGTAAATAAAAGGTTGAGGTAAATAAAAGGTGAAGTAAATAAAAGGTTGCGGTAAATAAAAGGTTGAAGTAAATAAAAGGTTGAGGTAAATAAAAGGTTGATGTAAATAAAAGGTTGAGGTAAATACAAGGTTGAGGTAAATAAAAGGTTGAGGTAAATAAAAGGTTGAAGTAAATAAAAGGTTGCGGTAAATAAAAGGTTGAAGTAAATAAAAAAAAATAAAGGTTGAAGTAAATAAAAGGTTGCGGTAAATAAAAGGTTGAAGTAAATAAAAGGTTGAAGTAAATAAAAGGTTGAAGTAAATAAAAGGTTGCGGTAAATAAAAGGTTGAAGTAAATAAAAGGTTGCGGTAAATAAAAGGTTGAAGTAAATAAAAGGTTGAAGTAAATAAAAGGTTGCGTAAATAAAAGGTTGAAGTAAATAAAAGGTTGAAGTAAATAAAAGGTTGAGGTAAATAAAAGGTTGAGGTAAATAAAAGGTTGAGTAAATAAAAGGTTGAGGTAAATAAAAGGTTGAAGTAAATAAAGGTTGAAGTAAATAAAAGGTTGATGTAAATAAAAGGTTGAAGTAAATAAAGGTTGAGGTAAATAAAAGGTTGAAGTAAATAAAAGGTTGCGTAAATAAAAGGTTGAAGTAAATAAAAGGTTGAAGTAAATAAAAGGTTGAAGTAAATAAAAGGTTGAGGTAAATAAAAGGTTGAAGTAAATAAAAGGTTGAAGTAAATAAAAGGTTGAAGTAAATAAAAGGTTGAGGTAAATAAAAGGTTAAGGTAAATAAAAGGTTGAGGTAAATAAAAGGTTGAGGTAAATAAAAGGTTGAGGTAATAAAAGGTTGAAGTAAATAAAAGGTTGGTAAATAAAAGGTTGAAGTAAATAAAAGGTTGAAGTAAATAAAAGGTTGAAGTAAATAAAAGGTTGAGGTAAATAAAAGGTTGAGTAAATAAAAGGTTGAAGTAAATAAAAGGTTCGGTAAATTAAAGGTTGAAGTAAATAAAAGGTTGAAGTAAATAAAAGGTTGAGGTAAATAAAAGGTTGAGGTAAATACAAGGTTGAGGTAAATAAAAGGTTGAAGTAAATAAAAGGTTGCGGTAAATAAAAGGTTGAAGTAAATAAAAGGTTGAAGTAAATAAAAGGTTGCGGTAAATAAAAGGTTGAAGTAAATAAAAGGTTGTGGTAAATAAAAGTTTGAGGTAAATAAAAGGTTGAGGTAAATAAAAGGTTGAAGTAAATAAAAGGTTGAAGTAAATAAAAGGTTGAGGTAAATAAAAGGTTGAGGTAAGTAAAAGGTTGAAGTAAATAAAAGGTTGAAGTAAATAAAAGGTTGAGGTAAATAAAAGGTTGAGGTAAATAAAAGGTTGAAGTAAATAAAAGGTTGCGGTAAATAAAAGGTTGAAGTAAATAAAAGGTTGAAGTAAATAAAAGGTTGAGGTAAATAAAAGGTTGAAGTAAATAAAAGGTTGCGGTAAATAAAAGGTTGAAGTAAATAAAAGGTTGAAGTAAATAAAAGGTTGCGGTAAATAAAAGGTTGAAGTAAATAAAAGGTTGAAGTAAATAAAAGGTTGAGGTAAATAAAAGGTTGAAGTAAATAAAGGTTGCGGTAAATAAAAGGTTGAAGTAAATAAAAGGTTGAAGTAAATAAAAGGTTGCGGTAAATAAAAGATTGAAGTAAATAAAAGGTTGAAGTAAATAAAAGGTTGAGGTAAATAAAAGGTTGAGGTAAATAAAAGGTTGAAGTAAATAAAAGGTTGCGTAAATAAAAGGTTGAAGTAAATAAAAGGTTGAAGTAAATAAAAGGTTGATGTAAATAAAAGGTTGAGGTAAATACAAGGTTGAGGTAAATAAAAGGTTGAAGTAAATAAAAGGTTGCGGTAAATAAAAGGTTGAAGTAAATAAAAGGTTGAAGTAAATAAAAGGTTGAGGTAAATAAAAGGTTGAAGTAAATAAAAGGTTGAAGTAAATAAAAGGTTGATGTAAATAAAAGGTTGAGGTAAATACAAGGTTGAGGTAAATAAAAGGTTGAAGTAAATAAAAGGTTGCGGTAAATAAAAGGTTGAAGTAAATAAAAGGTTGAAGTAAATAAAAGGTTGAGGTAAATAAAAGGTTGAAGTAAATAAAAGGTTGCGGTAAATAAAAGGTTGAAGTAAATAAAAGGTTGAAGTAAATAAAAGGTTGCGGTAAATAAAAGGTTGAAGTAAATAAAAGGTTGAAGTAAATAAAAGGTTGAGGTAAATAAAAGGTTGAAGTAAATAAAAGGTTGCGGTAAATAAAAGGTTGAAGTAAATAAAAGGTTGAAGTAAATAAAAGGTTGCGGTAAATAAAAGGTTGAAGTAAATAAAAGGTTGAAGTAAATAAAAGGTTGAGGTAAATAAAAGGTTGAGGTAAATAAAAGGTTGAAGTAAATAAAAGGTTGCGGTAAATAAAAGGTTGAAGTAAATAAAAGGTTGAAGTAAATAAAAGGTTGATGTAAATAAAAGGTTGAGGTAAATACAAGGTTGAGGTAAATAAAAGGTTGAAGTAAATAAAAGGTTGCGGTAAATAAAAGGTTGAAGTAAATAAAAGGTTGAAGTAAATAAAAGGTTGAAGTAAATAAAAGGTTGCGGTAAATAAAAGGTTGAAGTAAATAAAAGGTTGAAGTAAATAAAAGGTTGAAGTAAATAAAAGGTTGAGGTAAATAAAAGGTTAAGGTAAATAAAAGGTTGAGGTAAATAAAAGGTTGAGGTAAATAAAAGGTTGAGGTAAATAAAAGGTTGAAGTAAATAAAAGGTTGCGGTAAATAAAAGGTTGAAGTAAATAAAAGGTTGAAGTAAATAAAAGGTTGAAGTAAATAAAAGGTTGAGGTAAATAAAAGGTTGAGGTAAATAAAAGGTTGAAGTAAATAAAAGGTTGCGGTAAATAAAAGGTTGAAGTAAATAAAAGGTTGAAGTAAATAAAAGGTTGAGGTAAATAAAAGGTTGAGGTAAATACAAGGTTGAGGTAAATAAAAGGTTGAAGTAAACAAAAGGTTGCGGTAAATAAAAGGTTGAAGTAAATAAAAGGTTGAAGTAAATAAAAGGTTGCGGTAAATAAAAGGTTGAAGTAAATAAAAGGTTGTGGTAAATAAAAGTTTGAGGTAAATAAAAGGTTGAGGTAAATAAAAGGTTGAAGTAAATAAAAGGTTGAAGTAAATAAAAGGTTGAGGTAAATAAAAGGTTGAGGTAAGTAAAAGGTTGAAGTAAATAAAAGGTTGAAGTAAATAAAAGGTTGAGGTAAATAAAAAGTTGAGGTAAATAAAAGGTTGAAGTAAATAAAAGGTTGAAGTAAATAAAAGGTTGAGATCACCTGAAGATCAGGGCTCCCAGCCTTCTTTAGTTAGCTTTATAAGGCTACTTAACGAAAATATCACGACCTAACTTAACCAATCGTCAAGGGCATACAATTGACCTAACGATTGGTTAGGTTAGGTCGTGATATTTTCGTTAGGACGCCTTATAAGGCTAACTAGGGAAGGCTGGGGGCCCTGATCTTCAGATAATCCAAAAGTTGAAGTAAATAAACGGTTGAGATAAATAAAAAAAAAGGATTAACAAAAAAGTTGCCAAAATTGTAAATTTTTACTATTAGCCATTTTAAAGTAACTTATCTAATCAATGTGAGTTTGTATAAATATATATGTTTTAAACCACAGTTGTAATATGCTTCTGTAAACTGTTTCTGTAATCTAAAGGCTGATTAACTTACGAAATATTCTTAACATACAATATATAAAAAAACGGCTGATATATTGATGTACAGTTTCGAAAAAAGTTCGCCTAGAAAACAATTTCTAAAACGCAAAAAATAAATACCTAATTGGCAATGTATTCTATTTTTGGATCACCTGAAGATCAGGGCCCCCCAGCCTTCTTTAGTTAGCCTTATAAGGCTACGTAACTAACTAAAATATCACGACCTAACCTAACCAATCGTTAGGTCAACTGTACGCCCTTGACAATTGGTTAGGTTAGGTTGTGATATTTTCGTTAGTTAGACTTATAAAGCTAACTAAAGAAGGCTGGGGGCCCTGATCTTCAGGTGATCCCTATTTTTATTTGGATATTTTATTAATTTTTATGACAAAGAAAATTTCATAAAGGAAATCCAGTCACTAATGATTAAATATTTCATATGCATATGAAAAGAAAGTATATTTCTAGGCGAATTTTTTTCCTAAACTGTACAGTCGTTACAAAAAGTATGTTCTTACACTGCTTTTAAAATACGACTTCTCAAACCTAATCATTCCTTGTGTGAAAAACAATCCTTACATTTAAGTCCACGCACAATACTTACAATTTACTTTTGTTGACGCCTAGTAACCATTGCACTTTTAAAAAAAGATTATAATGTAATTAAACTCTCCATGCAGGAAGGAGGGGACCAAGAGCGAATGCCCACAAAAATGCTCCCTCCCCTCATGGAAGAAGAAGAGAGCCAAAATTAAGATCCAAAGTTTTCGAGAGGCTTGGACACTCTGCGTTTGAAAGATTGGAGGTCATAGACAGCGGGAAAGATGGATTGAGGAAGGTTGATGAAAAATTGAAAATACAAGAGAAATGGACAAAAAAAGAATGAGTGTGTGTCGAAAGTCTGGTACTTCATATTCTCCTTAAAGGAAGAGGCATGTAGTTAGAGAGTTCAGAAGAGCAGTGTCCGTTATAATAGTGACAGTAAAGAGAGAGTGATGCAACACTGCAGCGAAGAGAGAGTTACAAGGAGTTACAAGGAAAAGAAGTACCTCAAAAGGCCTTGCGGCCCATACTGAGGAGGTACCAATGGCAATGGGTGCCAGAGAAAATTTCCTACACCCTCAAATAGTGTGCAAGATTCGGTGTAACCTTTTCTTGAACTGATCCACAGAGGAACTTTTCACAACTTCTGAAGGTAACCTGTTCCACATGTCACAGATCTTATAGGTAAAGTAATTCCCACACACACACTAGTGCTAAACCGTTTCAAATCCAACTTCCAACCATTGTTGCGAGTTGGGTTATCATTTAAACTAAACATGCTTCTAAAATCGACGTCGTTGAACCCGCGTAAGAGCTTGAAAACCTCGATGAGTTGACTGCGCAGCCTCCGAGTTTCCAACGAAAACAAATTCAGGGCGCGTAAGCATCGATTGTATCCCATATGCCTAACAGAAGGGATTAACTTTGTGGCCCTCGCCTGGACGCGGTCCAGCTTGTCATTATCTTTCCTGAGGGTGGGTGACCAGAACTGCACAGCATACTACTCCAGGTGTTGCCGGACCATGGAATTGTACAGAGAGCACAGTCTCTGTTCCGAAATCGAAATTGCCTCCTGATATAACCCGACAGGTTCTGGGCTTTCTTTTCCACCTCTACGCACTGTTTGGTATACTTAAAGTCGCTGCTAATTAGCACACCCAAGTCCTTTTCCAAATCAGTGGCTTCAATATTACTCCCCAACATGGAGTAGTTCGATTTGGGATTGGCGTAGCCAATGTGCATGACCTTGCATTTACCCAAGTTGAACGGCATTTGCTATTTTTCGGACCACTCTCCTATCCTACGTAGGTCCGCACGCAGTTGCTCGATCGCTTCGGGCGTCCCAACATTGGCTCCAAGCTTAGCGATCCAACTGACGATGCCAGCGTCGACATCATTTATGTAAATGATAAATAACAGTGGTCCCAAAATGGAACCCTGAGGAACCCCGCTAGTGACAGAGGCCCAACCCGAGGTAGCCCCTTTAATTACAACTCTCTGCCGCCTATTCTTCAGCCAGTTTCCAACCCAGCTACCTACTTCCCCATCCATACCCAGCGTGCGGACTTTAGCCATTACCCGGCGGTGAGGTACCTTATGAAAGGCTTTCTCAAAATCGAGATAAAGTATATCAATCGCCCTACTCTTATCGTACTCACTCCAGATGACCTGGGAAAACTCGAGCAGGTTGGTGAGACACGACCTATGCTGCCTAAACCCATGTTGGGAGACCCAAGCAGCTTGTAGAAATCCAAATGGTCAACGATCCTATCCGCTATTATCACCTCTAATAATTTACCTACAACCGAAGTGAGACTAATCTGACGATAGTTCCCTGAGCTTTTGTGATCCCCTTTTCTAAAGATAGGGGTCACGTTGGCTTCCCTCCAGTCACCAGGCACCTGGCCCGTCTCCAACGATTTGTTGAAGACTGTAGCTAAGTGGGAAGCCACCTGGTTGCGCACTTCCCTTAAGACTCTGGGGAGGAACTGGTCCGGCCCAGGAGCCTTAAACGTGTTCAGTTTGTCTATTCTATCGGCAATGTCTGTCGCGGTACACCGAACACTATCCAGGCCGGCACCGTCGTGCCTGACGCCTGACTCGGGGTTGACGCGGGTGTCCTTTCTGGTGAACACTCCCGCAAAGTACTCATTCAGCACATTAGCGATGTCTGCGTCGTCGGAGGTCCGCAGTGCGCCGCTGGGGTCCTTTAGCGCTGGGGTCCTTCGCCCTCCTATTCGCAGCTTTCCTATTTCGGAACTTCTCAAAGTAGGGGTGACCGGTTTTGAGGGTATGGCAGCAGACTGCAGCACCATAAACTGGTCCCGGAATGCACTCCACACTCCCTCAACATCGTCGCTGACCTCTAACCCCATCTCACCTACGCTATCCTGGAGGCCAGCAAAGTCCGCCCGCCATAGATTGAACTTACTGCCTCGCGAGTTACTACGCTTCACCCGAGGGACGCAGGCACAGAACCTAATCGGACCGTGATCACTCCCGCCCAACGATTCGTCAACGGTGAAGCCAGTGACGAGGTTGTCTTCGGTCGTGAATACTAAGTCTAGAACGTTTTCGCCTCGTGTAGGCCCCTTGACCCACTGAGTCAGGAAGTTCTCATCAGCAAACTCAACTAGCCTCCTCCCCTCGGCATCAGCAGTCCTGTTTTCCCAGTTTATGCCGCGACAGTTGAAGTTTCCTAAAACTACAAACACCCTGTCCCCTAGCAGGCTACAGAGTTCGGTGTACAGGGTTGTATCCTCCTCGAGGGAGAGATGCGGAGGTCTGTACAGCAAGATTAACCTATAGTTCGTCCCTCCCAGGTTCAGATCGACGCCATGCAGCTCCCGTTCCGATCGGAACTGGCAGTCAACCGGACTCAACGCGTCCCTGACATATATTAGTATCCCTCCCCCCTCCACACGGGCGCGGTCCTTGTAGACCATTCTATACCCGGAAATCTCGAACTACCCATCGCAGTCCCTACGATCAGTATGAATCCAGGACTCGGTGATAGCAACGATATGCTGGTATTTTGATGCTAAGAACGCGCGTAGCTCGCAAAACTTATTCCTAATCGATCTAGTATTAAAAAGCACTGCACAGAGGAAGCCTTCCCTATTCTGACCGCCCCCTAGCACGATCCGTTTCCAGAACAGCCAGGGCTCTCGGGAGTTGAAGGGATTGAAGACAGATAATAAGAGGCGGGAAATTGATGAGACAAAAAGCCTTTGATTCCATCCGATCAAGTAGAGTTGTGTAGGTTGAACCGCCCCACACACGAGAAGTGTACTCCATACAGGAATGGACAAGACCATCATACAGAGACAGTAACTGAGTTGGGGGGGTGAAGAAACTGCGAAGCCGAACAACACACCTAACCTCTAAGAAGCTGTTTCCAAGAAAGATCACGAGAAAAGTAACCACCAAGAATGTTAAGAGAAGAAGAAGGATTGAGTTGTGTATTGTTGAAGATAAGAGAATAGTCGTGTGGAAGATTGTAACGAATAGAGCTAATGCTAATGATAGTAGTATTTATTCGAAGGTGAAATAATCTGTTCCGCGCCATTAATGAGACCAAAATAAAAATTATAAGTAAACAAAAATCCGAAATAATCCCGAGTCGCAATTAAGACGGAGGTCGTATTAAGCACAATAAAGATCGCGCAAAATATCATTAAATCCATGACAATCAATTAGTCTGACTTCGAAATAACAAAATACAATTTTATAGTATTTTTTATTCATCTTTTTTAAGATTATCTCTTGCAATAGTAAGTAAATAATAATTTTTTTTATTTTGTATTTCATTAAACAGTTATAACCGTTAATGAACAAGAATGAAATAAGTTGTTTTGTTTGTAAGGGAGAGTGGGGTAAAACAGGGTACTTAGTGCTAAATTGTTTGTATCTCCTATGTTCCTGCTTTGAACAATTTGATTTGTCTGCTCACACAAGCTTTATCGTGCCCACTTTAAATTACTACGGTTGATTTGTTTTCATTGTTAAATGTTAGTGCGTGAATCCGTTTTTCCCAAAGGAAGAAGACATACCCATTTTACCACATTGGTAGGGTAAAATGGGGTACATCTGTAAAATTGTAGTTGTAACAAATTTCTACAGAAAAGGAAGTACTTTGTATATTTTATTTCAAATTAAATAACACTGCAGTGACGAAAAACTTTAATAAGCCTACATAAAAATAACAGGTCCTATAGTTAATCAGGCAAACAAGCCACTCACAGATTTCACAACCGAAATATATATTTTCTACTGCGCCCATAAAAGCGTCTCTATAGCACGGGTTCCACCTCCATACCGGCCAACACATGGTTGAGTAATTAGTAACTACATTCATTACTAGCTAGCAGCACCACTCCAGCAGAAAGGGCAGGTGCACTGTTTTACCCTACCGCCTCGTTTTACCCCTCTCTCCCCTATTCAAATTTGTGTACTACTCATGCGGTATTATGCTGTATAGGGTGTCCGAAAAGTCCCGTCACCCCCTACAAAATGTACATATTGTAATACCAATTTTATTTTTGTGTGATTAATTGAATTTATATGTGATTCATTGAATTTTTTTCTTTTCCAGGTATTAGAGTTGTGTGAACAATGGCAGACCAGTCCATTTACACTCTAAGGAAAGATAGTGATGAGCACACGGGCTCATGAAAGGTCACATACTGGCAAAACGATGCACGATATCCAGAATGATTTCAACACAAGATTCAATAAGGCCACCACCAAACAAGACGGTATGCTGGAAGAAAAAACTGTTTGAAACTAGCTCCATCAAGGACAGACCACGTCGGGAAGATCAACAACGCGAGCAGAACAATGTGAAGGTGTGATTGCATCGGTGGCTCGTTCACCGAAAAAATCACTTCGGAAACGATCACAAGAACTTGCAGTCCCCATGTCTGTATAGCTTAATGAATTAAGCTATACAGACATGCAGAAACGATATGAAGCCTGTGAACGGTTTTCTTGATTAGTAACTGTAATTAGTAACTGTATTTACTGTAATTAAAGTAATTGTTGCTAGTGACTTGTTTCTTAAATTACACCTACCACATATGAATACAATTAATCACAAAAATAAAATTGGTATTACAATATGTACACTTTGTAGGGGGTGACGGGACTTTTCGAACACCCTGTACATAAAATTAATAATGTATGAAGTTGTGTAGCGTCCTGGTAACATATAAAGGTCGAAGAACGCAGGGAAACAGTCTTTGCGAGGGATCCGAACCACTGCCACATAACAAAAAGGAGCCACAAAATAAAGGATACAAAACACTAAAGCAAACAGATAACACCAAACCCACAAATCATGGATCTTGGAGTAATGATGTCATCAGATATAGAATTCAGAGAAAACTACAACTTTAAAATAACAACAGCTGGAAAAGTAATGGGAATTATATGTAGCAGAAAAGCAAATACTATGCAAATATTATGGAAAAGTTTAGCCCTGTCAATAACTGCCCATACAGAAAACAAGATATTGCAAACATAAAAGCCATACAAAGGACTTTTACGTCTAAGATAGAGGAAACGAAAGATGAAGACAACTGCTCTCGACAATAAACCCCGAAATTCTACTCTCTAGACAGAAGGCGTGAGCGGTAAATAATAATATACATTGAGGGAAAATACTTGAGGGATGTGTTCCAAACTTTGGAAATAAAACAGAAACACGGTGGAATGAGAGAAGAGGTAGATTTTGTGCTGTACTGCCATGAAAACAAGGATGGAAAATACCATCAGAATACAAGACCTAAATGTTTTCAACTTGCTCCGAAAAAAAAATGAGGAATCTCCAGCACATCATCTTGAATAATATGAAGAACTAACTAGACAGATTCCTGTGCAAAGTCCCTGACCAACCATGCATAGCCGGCTACGAAGGCAGGAGGAGAGTGGAAACCAACATTATCATCCACCAAATCCCGCAAATAAGGCGGGATGCTGCAGAAGAGTCGCCCGCAAGTTGATCCTGAACCGTCGTTCGAAGACATCAAGTAAGACCGAAGATGATATATAATATATATATATATATAAATATATATATATATAATACTGTATATACAGTATATACACACACACACACACACACAACACACACACACATGAGCCTCGGTGGTGTAGTAGTTAGCGTCGCTGACCATCGGCCCCGGGATCGAGACCCTGGAGTGAAAAGCTTGACCTTCGTCAGAATGAACAATTCGGGCGGAAACAAACCAAAAGTTTATATACCCTTACAATCGAGGCACAGCCCATGAACTCTCTGAGCGAAGTTAGGACCTGTTTGTTTACATATAAAAAGAGGAAAATGGCGGATTTGTCTTTATTCATTGTTCATTTCTCTTAAATTTTATATTAATTCTTTAGCGTTAATCGATTAATTTATATTCAATTTGTTATGCCACTGATGCTGCTGCATAACGTTTCTTGTGCTCTTCCTCTCATATCAAAATTAATACTGATTAAAATAGTTGAAACAGTGCTCTATAATAAGTACCATCGAAAGTGTGAATGTACGAAGATACAATCTTGTTCATTTTACCTGCAGTATTTAACCAGAAAGTATTGATCATAATTTTACTTCAATTTCTCTTGTAACATCTAGGACTCCTTTTAAAAGGCCGGACGGAGGTTATAATCGCGCAGAGCTGCAGATGACCTTCAAAAGTTATATGCAATAACGAACAAACGAACGTACTGCACCTCCTCTGACAGCTAACACGAGAAGTTAAAACTACAAATCATGTAACACAAGCAGAGTCTTCGGTTTACTGCACTACGGGCAGTGCTTGTGCTTCGCAAACTCTCCTACGGCGATTGCACCTTCGGTGCCTGGGCTTCGCCCCACATTTTACCACCTGGACTATGCTCTCTTTGCAAAAAACCTTAATAAAATTAACAGGATACAAAAAAAGAATATCAAACTCAGATTTTTAAAAATTACCCCTTTCTGGGGAGGTCATTCTCCCTCTCCCCCCCAAAACCCCCTCTCCCACTTCATTCAACTTGGGGGACTAACCTCCACACCCCTTGTTGCATAACCCGCCTCCCCATTACCCCTACCCCCCTTTTTAAATTACCCCTTTGTGGGGAGGTCATTCTCCCTCTCCCCCAAACCCCATCTCCCCCTTCATACAATTTTGGGGAACTAACCCCACCCCCTTGTTGCATACCCCCCTCCCCCATTACCACTACCCACTTTTAAATTACCCCTTTGGGGAGGTCATTCTCCCTCTCCCCAAAACCCCTCTCCCCCTTCATGTAACTTGGGAACTAACCCCCCCACCCCTTGTTTCATAACCCCTCCCCCATTACCCCAACCCCCCCCTTTCTGTTAAAAATAGTTGGAGGTTTGTGTAAAAGTGTTTTCATATTTTTTATATTTTAAATAAAGTTGAAAGGAATGGAAGAAAATGCAGGGGCTTTTTTCAATAGTTAATGATAATTTAACCCTTTCATGCCGTATGGGCGCAAATGAGACCATCAAATTTATGAGATTTAGTCATTCTGAAGATATAACATAAGGTTTTTTTTTTGTGGCATGAAAAGTAAACGAAAATCAGGTATGAAAGGGTTAATATTTAAAGCGAGGACGAGATTTACTAAGTTACGTAATATTTTCCCATTAAGTATTCAGAATTCATCGTGTTAACAGACGTATAACAGCAGAGCAGAAATGGCGAATGGAAATAATTCAAACGAAAGTATTTCCCCCCCTCCCCCTCCTCCTCCATCTCGTTTCACCGATGGGAGGGCATCCCTAAAGGAGAGAGTAACACACTTTTGCTTCCAGCGACGTCAAACAACTGAAGAGGATAAGGTGACAAACAAACAACTTCTATCTTACATGGATACATACTTCTCCTTTCTGGAATACATGGCGGAGTTGGCTTCTAAAGATGCTGGCCTTATTTTTGTATTTGTATGTTAGGTTAAGTGGCTATATTAGCCTTAATTTTGTATTAAGTTCATTGTATAAATACGTGAGATTGTACTCGTATGTTAGGTTAAGTGGATATGGATTGTGAATGATCCGCGATAAAGATGTTTTGTTCGATAATAAAAACCCACTCTAATAGACAGTTTATTTCCACAAGTTTCGATGCCCACTGGCATCCTCTTTCTGTATCCACCCGAAGAGGATGCCAGTAGGCATCGAAACTGTTGTGGAAATAAACTCTCTCTATTAGAGTGGGGTTTTATTATCATATTTTGACCTTCACATAGAAAAGTGAAGTTTTTTGATGTTTTGTTTGTTTGTTTGTTTAATAAATTAGAGTAACAGATGGGAAGATCTACGTTCGGAAAAGTGCGGCGGGCCAAAAAGTCCTTATCTGTACAAAATCCGACTACGATAATTTCCGACAACACATACAAATAACTGAGCCTTCCGCGTAACTCAAGGAGTATTCCATTAAATATTTTTATAGCACTATAACCCCATTGAGTTATTTACGTAATATTAGTTCATGCTTTATTATATATTTCATTGTTTAATACTTTTCCATTCTTTATTCTTATTTTATTAATATTATTTCGCTGTTATTATTCTTTCGCTTATTTTTTAACCACTTTTTCTTTCTTTTCTTAAGTATTATTGTTGACTTCTATTTTTATTTTATTGGATTTTATAAGTTCCTCTATGATTAACACTTTACGTACTCTTAAATCTGTGAATGAAATCAATGAGTCTCAAAATACAATAAATAGCAACTAGTATGTGTCAGTGGATACATTTTTAAACGAGTGACACAGTAACGGAAAAATATCTATTTTGAACTTAAATATCACAAGCCTTCCAAATCACTTTGATGAGTTGACGGCCAATCTAAAATTGTTACAATATAAATTTACGTAACCGAGACCCAGTTAAATGAAAATAATAAGTCTTTTTTTGAATATACCGTGCTACACGAGCCACCATATATGTAGAAATAATAAATAGATGCGGCGGAGTAAGCATTTTCGTAGACACTAATCATAAAAGTAAAAGTATTGAACAATTAATAGGCATAAATGATCATTCTGAAACTCTAGTAGTTGAAGTGCTTATTAATAACATTTCCTATTCAATATTAAGCATCTACCGACCACCAGATGGTAATTTGCCAACATTATTGCGAGCATAGATACGACTTTAACTTCTAATCATATCAACAATAACTGCATCATTGCGGGAGATTAAAAAATCGATCTTGTTAAAATAAACCATAATAATAATGCTTTTTTTCCTACAATCTCGTCACTGCAAATAGCTTTAATTTAACAACACTAAACATAACTAAACCAACAAGACTACATAGTATCATAAAAAACCACTTTATTAGACCAAATCTGGGTGGAATCTTCCCTTGCCTGTACGTCAGATATACTCCTATTACATATGACGGACCATCTGCCCACACACACATTGCTAATTAACAATTTACAAACACAGGGGAAATAAAAATTGACTATAGACCCTACAATTTTATTAACTCCTATTAATGTACATATGTGTGTGTGTGTGTGTGTGTGTGTGTGTGTGTGTGTATTACAACTTGTAAATATTAATAAACAAGGAAAATCACGTATTATACGATATTCAAAATTCACACTCTTAAATCGGGTGTGATCACGTTGTAAATTATATATTAAAAGATATACAGGGTGTACATAAAGTCAGGATCTATTTTTGTGAAGCACTTGGAAATTATATGGAATTCAATCATAAAATGATAAGTGGTAACATTTATTAAATAATTAAGAGTAGGATTCGACGTGACGCCCATCAGTATCCCTGCACACTGCACAGCTCAAATCGTTCCGCAGCATTTCTAAACACATTCTGGAGCATTTGCGGGGTTAGTTATCTGCAGCAGTTCGTATACGTGTACGTAAGTTTTCAAGACTCGTAATCTTCGTCTGATAGACGTGCGATTGATAAAACCCCATGCAAAGAAATCTAAAGGGTTAAATCTGGTGATCTCGCTGGCCAAGGTCTGTTGCTTCCGCGTCCGATCCAGCGATTTGTTAAACGTCCATTTAGATAATCCTGAACAATTTTGGCATAGTGACAAGGAGCACCATCATGTTGATAGACGACGGGGATAGGATTGCTAGTACCGTCGTCTATCAACATGATGGTACTCCTTGTCACTATGCCAAAATTGTTCAGGATTATCTAAATGGACGTTTTCCAAATCGCTGGATCGGACGCGGAAGCAACAGACCTTGGCCAGCGAGATCACCAGATTTAACCCCTTTAGATTTCTTTGCATGGGGCTTTATCAAATCGCACGTCTATCAGACGAAGATTACGAGTCTTGAAAACTTACGTACACGTATACGAACTGCTGCAGATAACATAACCCCGCAATGCTCCAGAATGTGTTTAGAAATGCTGCGGAACGATTGGGCTGTGCAGGGATACTGATGGGCGTCACGTCGAATCCTACTCTTAATTATTTAATAAATGTTACCACTTTATCATTTTATGATTGAATTCCATATAATTTCCAAGTGCTTCACAAAAATAGATCCTGACTTTATGTACACCCTGTATTATATTATGCTATAGTTATAATGTACCTCATTTATCTGTATTTTATAACTTTAAGATTGTATCATCATTTCTAATTTGTAATAATGGAAATTAACAATTATTATTGGTATTTCACCATGTTCTATTTACCGTATTGTTTACCATTTTTCTTTTCTATTATTTCTATTATTATTTCTATTATCATATCGTATTGTTTACCTCTTCCTTTTCCATTATTTCAAAATATTATTTCAATTTTCATTTGTAATGACAGAGTTAATTAACTGTAACTTATTTATTTTTTACTAATTCTATTTATATTTCTTATTTTCCTTCGTGAAAATAGAAATGAATCTCAAAAATTTTTGCCTGAAAAGCTGTCATATTTCCCAACGGCATATTCAGATAAGAATACTGTAATGAAACTACTTCTTCTAAAAATACAAAATTAAACGCTCGTGGCAACAGTGTGTAAACCTTGTGTAGCCTGCGATGAGTATATTCGTGTAACATGTTCTTTCTTTCTGAATAAAGCATGATTTATATATATATATATATATATATATAATATATATATATATATATATATATATGGGATGAATTCACAATAAAACACGTGAAATGAATAAATGCTGCAAACCCACAAGGAAAAAGAAAAACGATTCCAAGGCCTTTCGTGTATTCAAAGCTACACCTCGTCAAGGAATGAAGATAAAAGGCGAGATGCCCATAAATATATACAATGTACAGGAAAAACAAAACAATTAGCACATACTTAACAAGGGTTAATGAGAGGCAAAAGAAATTTTAACATGATATCGTCAATTTTATACGTCCAGCACTGTTATTGAAATTGTTTTTAAAATGAATAAATGCACATTCTAGAATATTTCGTTCTATTAATCTCTGTTTTTAACAAGCGCTTTAGAACTATCCCACTTGATGCTATGGTTACATCTATACATATGGTTAAATAAAGCATTGGAAGTATTAGCTGTTCTACAAGCATATTTATGCTGTTTTACCCTAATATCTAACGTTTTACCGGTTTGGCCTATATATACTGAGTTACATTGTGTACATCCGATCGAATACACACAACCAACAACAATATTAGGGCTATTCTTTATTAGGCGTGATTTAACAGTATTATTATACTTAAAGATTACATTAATGCCAATTGCTTTAAGTACAGTTGGAGAAGTACACTTTTGGATGATATTTACAACAACTTACGTAGAAGATGCAGAACTCAGAATAGGAAATTAAACAATAGACTGGAGGATTTAATTCGTAATAGTTACTGGACTAAAAAAAGTGATTTTAGTAATATTGTTAACTTGTCGTCCCAAGAACTAGACTTCAATATGAAATGTGCGTTAGGTTTTGGGTTAGGTTTCTCAGTCCCAAAAAAACACAGCAGTTTACTGATTGCTAAGTCTTTTATTAATTTTGAAAAACATAGTAATATTTCCGAAAGTGAGGTGACTTTAGCCAAAGGTTGTGTGTATAGTGCTTTTAATACGAAATTTGAATCGAATTATCCTTTGAGGTTTGGAAAAGCCCTAAAAACACTGAAAAATAACACTGGTCAACACTCATTTTATTGCCAATCATATTAGGGTGATTTTGGGGTAACTTTGTGTGATGATCCGAATATGACATCGGTTTGCTAGATGGCTCTAATTATGAGATAATTGGTACCCCATTGAAAACACGTAAAAATGCAAAAATTTAATGTTCAGCGGAGCCTACTTACAAATCACATTGAAATTGTCTCAAATCATAAAAGTAAACACATGAAATACATAATGGCATTTATTCGTCTCACCATCTAGAATGTTCCGGTAGTTTCCCATATGCACGCGTTATGGTTACGTTTCCTATTAATTGAGGGTATCATTATCTCAAGAACTAGAGCCAAATCGGAAAAACTACTTTCATTTGGAATTCAGCAACCTCAAAATACCCTAAATTCGTACGAATTTCCTGGCAACGAAAAAAAAAATTTTTTGTTGACCTGTGTAATGATTCATTACATATTACTAAAGCGGACAAATCCAATTCGATCGTCATCATGGACAAAAACAGCTATGTTGAAAAGATGAATACGTTATTAAGTGATCGTGACACGTACAAACCTCTAAATAGAGACCCATTGGAGGATGTTAATAAAATGTTTAACAGAAAATTAAGAGAAATATTAAAAAATAACTATAATGGGCTTTCACAGCAGTTTCTTAGTATCAATTCGTCACTACCATATCTGTACGGCTTAGTAAAAACACACAAAGTTAATAATCCCATGAGGCCTATTGTTAGCTCAGTGGGCTCCGTAACCTATAAGTTATCAAAATGGTTAGTTAGTTTATTGACACCGTTAGTTGGCTCTATTTCTGAGTCACATATTGTAAATAGCATGGATCTTATTGACAAACTGAAGTTCCCTAATGACCCTAATTTCAAATTGGTAAGCTTCGATGTATGCTCGCTATTCACAAAAGTCCCTGTTGATGACCTACTTGATTTTTTAAAAGATAAGATTTCTGAATATTCTTTCCCCGTTCAACACAACACTCTTATTGAGTTAATTAAGCTCTGTGTCAAAGATTGTAAATTTCAGTTTGAAAATAAGTTTTATGTTATGTCGTTTGGATTGGCTATGGGAAATCCCCCTTCACCTGTACTAGCTAATTTATATATGGAATTTTTTGAAAGTAGAATTTTGCCTACGATTGTTAATTTTAACCTGGTTTGGTACAGGTATATAGATGATATTTTATGCCTTTGGCCTAATAATTTGGATGTGGACTTATTTCTTGGTTAGGCTCAACAATTTAGTCCCATCTATTAAGTTTACAGTTGAAAAAGAAAATGATGGAAGCCTATCTTTTCTTGATCTAAAAATTTGGAGATGCTCTAATCAGTTCAAATATGAAGTCTACCGTAAGCCTACTAATAATAACTCTTACGTGCATTTTTATTCTGACCATCATCCTTCGATTAAATCCTCTATTTTCTCTGCTATGTTTCTTCGAGCATTGAGAGTTGTCAGTCCTGAATTTTTTGATTCCGAGTTATGCAATATCATGAATATTGGTACTAAATTATGTTATCCTATTTCATTTTTAGATAACTGTCTTAAGAAAGCCAAGAATAGGTATTATAATAATGTAATTGTAAAGGAATTTCAGCGTAAAAATATCCTTAGCCTACCTTAGTACCATGTTAATTTTCAATACCTTCCAACTGTACTTAAAGCAATTGGCATTAATGTAATCTTTAAGTATAATAATACTGTTAAATCACGCTTAATAAAGAATAGCCCTGATAATGTTGGTTGTGTGTATTCGATCGGATGTACACAATGTAACTCAGTATATATAGGCCAAACCGGTAAAACGTTAGATATTAGGGTAAAACAGCATAAATATGCTTGTAGAACAGCTAATACTTCCAATGCTTTATTTAACCATATGTATAGATGTAACCATAGCATCAAGTGGGATAGTTCTAAAGCGCTTGTTAAAAACAGAGATATAATAGAACGAAATATTCTAGAATGTGCATTTATTCATTTTAAAAACAATTTCAATGACAGTGCTGGGACGTATAAAATTGACGATATCATGTTAAAATTTCTTTTGCCTCTCATTAACCCTTGTTAAGTATGTGCTAATTGTTTTGTTTTTCCTGTACATTGTATATATTTATGGGCATCTCGCCTTTTATCTTCATTCCTTGACGAGGTGTAGCTTTGAATACACGAAAGGCCTTGGAATCGTTTTTCTTTTTCCTTGTGGATTTGCAGCATATATATATATATATGCCTCGTGGCCTGAATTCCAGTCGCGAGACTAACAAGATACAGGGTGCACGCTGTCCGTGAGAGTGTGAACCGTTTGTTTGTTTAGGGAGTTTGGCCGTTCGGAAGGTTTCAACATTTCCCGAGAATCCAAGTGCTTTAAAGATAAAGTCCGTTGGCCGAAGTCTGTGTAAAACTATAAAACTTCTAAAATATAATTAGGATTTACTTCTTCAAACAAGAGGTGTATCAATCCATCCTTCCCCCTGTCTACAACCTCCAATCTTTCAAACGCAGTGTTCAGGCATAGTAGTATGACCGCAAAATGGGAGAGTGCAAGAATGTTGCAATGCAATGTTGCAAATGGCTATGCAACAAGGAGTGTTGCAAGGGGGGAGGGGGTTACACAATGAAGGGGAGGGGGTTATGCAATGAATGGGGGAGGGGTTCTGCAACAAATCAATGCTGCAAAGGGGGGAAGGGGTTATGCCACAAGTCAATGCTGCAAAGGGGAAGGGGAGGGAGTTTCGGGGAGAGAAGGGAGGATGAACTCCCCCCAAAGGGGTAACCTTAACCTAAGAGAGGAGAGAAAAGAGAAGGAGGAGGTTGTTTGGGAAAGAAGAAGGGATGTCCTCACCCCCGAAAGGGAAACCTAACCTAAGCCTTAACCTAAGGAGAGAGAGAGTTCTTTATTCCACCGGAGTCCGTCGCATTATGAGTGTCCAGGGGCCAAGCAGCTGTTATATAGAGGGTCGTGAGTTGCTTGCCAGATACCACTTATTTATATAGAGGGGTTACCAGAGAGCACTCTATATTTATTTATATAAGGAGGGTTACCAGATACCACCATTTATTTTAATTTTTATTTAAATGAGTTACCAGTTATTGTTTTTAAATTTAATTATGTTCAGGTGTACCTTATTACGGTGAGTTGCCAGATTGCACCATTTAATTTAATTACTTATTTATTAAAGGTAAGAGAGACGCTATCCTTAATTTGCTCGATTATGATTGCACACCCCAACGAAAAAAAAATTTATGAAAATTAAAAGACTATATATATATATGTATATATATATAGAGTCTTGTAAAAAATAATTGAAACAGTCCCTATTTCTTTAAATTGAAACATTTCAATATTTTTTCTTTTTAAGGTGACTTTTTTTATGAAAGAGTAGTGCAACAATTGCTTGCACGTGTTCTTTACGCAAATATTAAATCACAAATCGACTCTTTGTAATCAGTGTCGCCTAAGACAGCAACGAAGGTTGACGTGTTTCAATTTGTGTCGGATTGTAAATTCTTTAACTTTTAACATAACAATGGATATTACGCCCAGAAAACGTTCTCGGATTTTAAAGTTATCGGAATACACTCCAATAACTCTTAGAAAAATTGCAAAACAATGTGAGGTTAGCGTGGTAAGTGTTAGCCGAATTGTGAAAACCTACCGAAAAACTTAATCTTTTTCTCCTCGACGGAGGAACAAATGTGGCCGAAAACGTAAGACAACAAAGAGGAATGACAGAATTTTTTTACAAAAAAGTCTAAAAAATCTAAACTTACTAGTGATAAATTGCAAAAGGAATTGTCAGCTGTTGGAATTAACGTTTGTTCCAGTACTGTGAGACGTCTTTTGTATGCTGGACGCCCGCAAGAAAGCCTCTCCGTAAACAACTTCTTACGAATGCACTGAAAAAGAAAAGTGTTTCTTGGGCTAAACAATATCGGCACTGGACAAAGGAGCAATGGAGAACCGTCATGTTCACCGATGAATCGCATTTTGAAGTCCAGTGACAGAGATCCCAGTATGTAAGAAAATCACTCAATGAACCGATTCGCCAGGGCCAATTGAACAACACGTCAAACATCCCGAAAAGGTTATGTTTAGGGGTTCTTTTTGTTTTTCTGGAGCTATTAGACTTTTGCCAATTACAGGAATGATGAATTCCGAAAAATACGTGGATATAATCCATACAAAAGTGGCTCCCGACCTTATTAAAGCTTTTCCAGATGGTGAAGGGGTATTCTAGTATGACCTTGCACCTTCTCATGCATCAAAGAAATCAATGAAAGCATTGCAAGATGAGAATATTCAAGTACTCAAATGGCCAGGGAACTCACCGGATTTAAATCCAATAGAAATTCTGTGGGCTATAGTTAAGCAACGCCTGCGAAAATATGACTGCACAAAAAGCAAAAGCTCATCAGCGCAATAATTAAAATATGGTATCATGACGAAGTTATAAATATTTGCGCAACCCTTGTCGATTCCATGCCCCAACATGTAAAATGTGTTCTTAAAGCTAAATGAAGCCATAGCAAATACTAAATCTTAAATATGTTGCTTTTATGTCCAATAAATGGTTCAAATATCAAATAATGACTTTGTCACCTTGTGTTTCATTTAATTTTCACAAGACTGTATGTATATACACAGAGGAGTAGCAATTAAACATCTTTGCAAGAAAAAGACAGCTGTATCATCTGCAAACATTATGAAGATCAGTTTGTATATTAATGATGCTCACTCCACAAATAAAAAACGAAAATCACATTTGATTATCATTAAAATTTATGTTCAGTGAAAGAAAGATCTTTGTAAGATGGTCTCACGTGGAATGCAGTAAACAACCTAAATTCTTTTCCCGAAAAACTACATGTAAACACACAAAAAAATAATTCTAACAAGGAACCTACCAAACTACCAATTTCAAACTAGTTTGCGGAGTTGAAGCATTCCTATTTAAAGATAATTTTACTGAGTTAATATTACAGTCAATCCTTTCATCGTCAATCATTTCATTAAAAACAACTTTTTTATTCCAAGAAGAGTCTAACAGTATAAGCTCGTTACACAACAGATGATTTGACCAAGGCTACTCCAAAAGATCGCGGATAACAGGCTTTCACCCGATTTACATCCGTCCACTCCTATTATTGTGTTCATCATCATTATTATTTTTGTTAGTGAAAGTAAACTGAATCTAATTTCTATTTAGACAGAGAGAAAGAGAGAGTTAATGCTCGAAAAACTGAAGACGATACACACACACACACACATTATTGACTTTATTTCGAAATCACTGTTAAAAATTAGAATACATTCAAACATAAGCCCCCCGTGTGCCTATTGTGTATACTGTAGGTCTAAGGTGGAGTGAAAAACATAGATTATTGTCCGAAATGAATGAAAAAAAAACAAATAACAGAAGAAAACAAAATATCAATACACACTTATATATATATATATATATATATATATATATATATATATATATATATATAAGAAAAACAATGAACAAATTAACTAACTCCCCCGAAAGTGGCTATTTACTTTTGTCGGGGAGAAAGTATGTAACTATTGCGACCAAATATCAAAATGGTCACTTCGGAATGTGATTTGACACATATCTCGTCCCAAAACCCGTTTACGCCTCCGCTGACTCCAATTTTGTTTCCCTCTTGCCGCTTCAGACACCTATTTCTTTTTTAATCAACATCTCTACCAACAAAGAATACCAATATTAACAATAAAAGAAATACAATTAATCTGAATTGAATTATTATTATTAATATTATTGTTATTATTATTATTATACAGGCTTGTTCCACAAATTTTGAAAAGAAAAAAAGCACCAATTTTTCATAAGTAAATTAGAACTCATTTACCGAGTTGGTCGTAAATAGTCACAGCAAAATTTTTTTTTTAAAATATAAAAAAGGAATGAAAAGAAAACCAAAAATATTTATAATTTCTTTATTATAAAATCCTCTCGATAAGATCGTAAAGGGGAAAATTTGAAGAAAAGAGAATCAACAATTCATTTTATTAAATTGTAAAACAATTGATTCCTTGTGCAGATTTTTGTGGTGAGGCTCTGGCTCGTTCTAGCATGCTGGCTCCTGAACCTAAACTGACTTATGGTTCAGACCATAGATTCTCTTTGTACTGTAACGACTTACAGCTGTTCAAATTATACGGTTATTTCCCTATCCAAAATGGGAAAAATTGAGGATCGAGTAGTATGACCGCTAATAATAATGCAAAATATTGTAGTGGTAGAGATTGCAAGTGGCAATTCACTTTGAGATGTGAAAATAAATCTAAGTGAAAGACATAATTGATTCCTTGTGCAGACTCTGGCGGTGAGACTCTGGTTCGCTCCAGCAGGCTGGCACCTGAACCTAACTTAATCTATTATCCAGACTATAGATTTTCTTTGTAACTCGAACCTAACCTAACCTAATATGTTCCAAAGGGTCTAAACTTGCCAGACTCGTGCAAAGATTAGAAAATAATGAAAATACGCACCTACCAACTAATCTCGACCCAGGGTACCCACTTATTGGAATGATATTAGTTAATTATACGACACACAGGAGGCCGATACAGGTGAGATCATTGTGGAAGGAGCAAAGGTACAGGGATCGAATATCGTTGACATCGTCCGGATTTCCTCCACCGACTCCTTCAATTTGTTTCCCTGATCGTACAGTATATATGTAAATCTATTTTATATTTTATTTTTCTTTGCGTGTAATTTGTGTGGTATCTACTTCATAGTCGTGTTAATCCTTTACAGCGCCTCTGTTATTGAAATGAAATGAATAAATGAAAATGAAAAATGAAAAGTTTCATTATTATTATTAAGATTATCATTATTATTATTATAATGGCTTCTTGCATATTTTTTCAAAATTAACACACACACACACACACACACACACACACACACACACACACACACACACACACACACACACACACAAAGCAGAAAATGAAACGTTATTTCAAACATAAATTATTTAATAATCATCGAGAAGTAATTAAATCATGGCATTTATTCAAATACACATAATAAATAAAATAGACATATCTTTACGCTAGAACTTTTTTAAATGACTGTACTTTCGATCTCACGTGTCACAGATCTTATAGTTAAAGTAATTCACACACACACACACACACCCACACACACACACACACACTAGTGCTAAACCGTTTCAAATCCAACTTCCAACCATTGTTGCGAGTTATCATTTAAACTAAACATACTTTTAAAATCGACATCGTTGAACCCGTGTAAGAACTTGAAAACCTCACCTCGATGAGTTGACCGCGCAGTCTCCGAGTTTCCAGCGAAAACAATAGGTTACCCATTTATCTATCAACCAACCAACCAGATATTTTCGTGTATTTTCACGAACTAAACACATTTTATTCACACTCCGGCACACTATTTGAGAGAAACATGTGCCAATATATTTCCTTTTTGCTTAGCAAACGATACTCGTCTCTAAATTCTATTAAAAACTCACGCAAGCCTTTTGCCACAACCTCACTACAAACCTCGTCATTATATATGTTCATGTAGTGGTAAAAATACTTCATATTCTCCATGATGACAAGATTTACATTCTCAGCCGTAGGGTACGAATACTCGGTATGATGCAGCATGACATAATACCGCTTGTCACACCCACTCATCAACAAGACTCACAACCATAACCGTTGCTTCTCTTCTGCACGTGTTGTTTCTTCCACTTCACGGTATATGTGAGCTTTTATAAAGTTTAGTTCTACAACATAGTTCAATACATCGTTTGCACCACGAAATCCTACAATGCCCTCGCCAGAATAGCCGTACAGTATTTGTACCTCACATTTCTCAAGCTTCGCACGGTTCAATGTAGTTTTAAAAGCATCAAAGGAGGGTAGAATAGGGGAGTCTTTCAGTGTTCACCACATCTTCACACTTTACCGAATATCACTTCATAAAACTCGAGTACGCAATATTAAAGGTAGCCATCACTATTTTTCGTCTATGTGAGATTTCTTCAAATACACGTCTGAGATCCACGGCTTGCAGCGCTCAACTCAGCACGCAGGGGTACAGATATGCCCAGGTAGTAGCAGGAGTCACGTGACCGATCATACATGGGGCGGACCTTAGGACAGATAAGTCAAATGAATTAATTTATTAATATCTTACCACCTGTTAATTTCTAGGAGGAAGAATAAGCGCGAGATATCCCATTATAAAGTTACGCCATGAATTCCTGGGGTACTGGGGCACAATAGTACCCCGGTTAGAGTTTAAGGATTAAACTTACAAAAAACTCAATAATTTTGATACTACGATTTCAAGGTTTTACGCGCTTCTCTGTTCATAGTTAAACATAGGCGTAAGTTTTCTTCAAAACTAATATTAAGTCAGTTTAAAACTTAAGCTAACATAATATTTAGTTAACTTTAAACTTGCTTTTTGTTATGTATTAAAACCAATTACTTATTTGAGGTTTGATAGTTCTTCCTCTTTCGAGCTCTGTTATCTGAAAGCTCTTCACTCTGTGGTCGTTAAGGTTTTCAGTCTTATTTAGTAATGTTGTATTTTAAAGGATAGGGCGTAGAAATGAATTCTTACTGTGATAACATTATTCTCAAATGAAAGGAGTTAAGTTTCTTTAGAGGAGTATTGAGCTGGTGAAGGAGAGAGTAGGTCTTCTCTTACAATTCCCACTTTTATTGTATTCAATTCTTGTGTGAAATCCTATCACTGTTAAAATTTTACATATAAGTTGTATGTCAGTTAGCCATTTAAACGAAACGTTTAGGTAACACTGAATTCGATGTGTAACATTAGCGTACCTTCTCCAGATTGATATATATAATGCTACTAGCTCTGGCTGATGAATTTATGTTAACACAAGAAATAACAGAAAACAAAAGAAAAAAACAACTGCATAGATTTCGTGTTCACAAACATCAGCAACCTAATAGATAATGTAGAAATATCCCCAACCATAATATCGGATCAAAACATTATTGAAATAACAACCAATATAAAAGCAACAAGAAAGGAAAGAACACGAACAACAGAAAGAAGCAATTTCGAAATTTTTTATTTTCACACCAAAGGTATAAATTGGGAAGATGTTGCATCCAGCATGGAAGTAATAGATTGGAAATCCATCTTCGTGGCCAAGTCAACGAAAAGATGATAATGACCGTAGAGAAGACGCTGGAAATTGTGGAAAGGCATGTCCCAAAAATACAACACAGGAGAAAGAGAAGCAGGTTCGAGAGACAAAAGGGGTCATTGTTGAGGACCCAACATACAGTGAACCGATACAGGTGAGACCATTATGGAAGGAACAAAGGTACAGTGATCGAATATCGTAGACATACCAATATTATCTTAAGGAAATGCCTAGTTCTTAGTTAACGTAACTTAACTGAACCTAACCAAACTTACATTTCTTTAGGGTGAATTTCACACTTAAACACATGAAATGAATGAATGATGCAAACCACAAGGAAAATGAAGAAATGCTTCCAAGTCCTTTCGTGTATTCAGCAGTACACCACGTTGGGGAATGGAGAAGGCGAGTGACGAAAATATATACATATGTACAACGGAACAGAGAAATAAAGAGATTATCACATGGTTAACAAGCATTGATTAAAAGTGAAAGACATTTTAACAAGATATTGTTAATTTTATACATTCCATATTCTATTCCTACTACTACTAATGGGAAAAAAACCTTGGTTTAACTTTACTTGTTCTAATGCTAGCAGCAACAGAGATGAGTTTTACAGAAACTGCCGTCGCCATCCATCTCCTGGCTCATATTTGTGCCCGGAATCGTGCAAAATCTGTTTTTCGAGTTGCCAAAATTTCCTTCATAAGCCATGCGTGGTGGTGCTTCCAGGCTTTGTCAAAAATAAAGGAGATAGTCCTGAACTTACATACCTCTAACAAACGTCCTCCATTCCAGCCTACTTTTTTATACAGGAAGGAAGGACCAGGGGCGAATGTCTGCAAAAAGCCCCTCCCATTGAGGAAGAAGATACCCAAAATCAAGGTCCAAGGTTTTCGAGATGCCTATATACTCTGCGTTTGAAAGATTGAAGGTCATAGACAGGTGGAAGGATGGAGTGAGGAAGAATGTTCTAGAGTTGATCGGTTGATTAGTCAAAAGATTCAAAATATCAATATTCCGTAAGTTAGAGAGTTGTTATTGTTGGAGAGGTTCTTAACTAGACGCCAGAAAGAGAGAGAAGACTTAGAATTGTATAGATTTTCACAATTTTGTCGCATGAAGGAAATTTTGGCGACTCGAAGAACAGATTTTGCACGATTCCGGGCGCAAATATGAGCCAGGAGATGGATGGCGACGGCAATTTCTGAAAAAACTCACCTCTGTTGCTGCTAGCATTAGAACAAGTAAAGTTAAACCAAGGTTTTTTTCCCATTAGTAGTAGTAGGAATAGAATATGGAATGTATAAAATTAACAATATCTTGTTAAAATGTCTTTCGCTTTTAATCAATGCTTGTTAACCATGTGCTAATCTCTTTATTTCTCTGTTCCGTTGTACATATGTATATATTTTCGTCACTCGCCTTCTCTATTCCCCAACGTGGTGTACTGCTGAATACACGAAAGGACTTGGAAGCATTTCTTCATTTTCCTTGTGGGTTTGCATCGTTCATTCATTTCATGTGTTTAAGTATGAAACTCACCCTAAATAAATGTAAGTTAGGTTAGGTTCAGTTAAGTTACGTTAAGAACTAGGCATTTCCTTAAGATAATATTGGTATGTCTACGATATTCGATCCCTGTACCTTTGCTCCTTCCACAATGCTCTCACCTGTATCGGTCCACTGTATGTTGGGTCCTCAACAATGACCTCTTTTGTCTCTCGAACCTGCTTCTCTTTCTCCTGTGTTGTATTTTTGGGACATGTATTTCCACAATTTCCAGCGTCTTCTCCTCTACGGTCATTATCATCTCTTCCGTTGACCTGGCCACGAAGATGGATTTCCAATCTATTACTTCCATGCTGGATGCAACATCTTCCCAATTTATACCTTTGGTGTGAAAATAAAAAATTTCGAAATTGCTTCTTGCTGTTGTTCGTGTTCTTTCCTTTCTTGTTGCTTTTATATTGGTTGTTATTTCAATAATGTTTGATCCAATATTATAGTTGGGGATATTTCTACATTATCTATTAGGTTGCTGTTGTTTGTGAACACCAAATCTGTGCCATTGTTTTTCTTTTGTTTTCTGTTATTTCTTGTGTTAACATAAATTCATCAGCCAGAGCTAGTAGCATTATATATATCAATCTGGAGAAGTTACGCTAATGTTACACATCGAATTCAGTGTTACCAAAACGTGAACACCAAATCTGTGCAGTTGTTTTTCTTTTGTTTTCTGTTATTTCTTGTGTTAACTTAAATTCATCAGCCAGAGCTAGTAGCATTATATATATCAATCTGGAGAAGTTACGCTAATGTTACACATCGAATTCAGTGTTACCTAAACGTTTCGTTTAAATGGCTAACTGACATACAACTTATATGTAAAATTTTAACAGTGATAGGATTTCACACAAGAATTGAATACAATAAAAGTGGGAATTGTAAGAGAAGACCTACTCTCTCCTTCACCAGCTCAATACTCCTCTGAAGAAACTTAACTCCTTTGATTTGAGAATAATGTTACCACAGTAAGAATTCATTTCTACGTCCTATCCTTTAAAATACAACATTACTAAATAAGACTGAAAACCTTAACGACCACAGAGTGAAGAGCTTTCAGATAACAGAGCTCGAAAGAGGAAGAACTATCAAACCTCAAATAAGTAATTGGTTTTAATACATACACAAAAGCAAGTTTAAAGTTAACTAAGCATTATGTTACCTTAAATTTTAAACTGACTTAATATTAGTTTTGAAGAAAACTTACGCCTATGTTTAACTATGAACAGAGAAGTGCGTAAAACCTTGAAATCGTACTGTAGTATCAAAATTATTATGAGTTTTTTGTAAGTTTAATCCTTAAACTCTACCCGGGTAGGATTGTGCTCCAGTACCACAGGAATTCCTGGCGTAACGTTTATAATGGGATATCTCGCGCTTATTCTTTCTCCTAGAAATTAACAGGTGGCAAGATATTAATAAATTAATTAATTTGAATTATCTGTCCTAACTCCGTCCCCTGTATGATCGGTCACGTGACTCCTGCTACTACCTGGGCATATCTGTATCCCTGCGTGCTGAGTTGAACGCTGCAAGCCATGGATCTCAGACGTGTATTTGAAGAAATCTCACATAGGCGAAAAATAGTGATGGCTACCTTTAATATTGCGTACTCGAGTTTTATGAAGTGATATTCGGTAAAGTGTGAAGATGTGGTGAACACTGAAAGACCCCTATTCTACCCTCCTTTGATGCTTTTAAGGCTACATTGAACCGTGCGAAGCTTGAGAGACAAGAGGTACAAATACTCTACGGCTATTCTGGCGAGGCATTGTAGGATTTCGTGGTACAAACGATGTACTGAATTATGTTGTAGAACTAAACTTTATAAAAGCTCACATATACCGTGAAGTGGAAGAAACAACACGTGCAGAAGAGAAGCAACGGTTATGGTTAGTGAGTCTTGTTGATGAGTGGGTTTGACAAGCGGTATTATGTCATGCTGCGTCATACCGAGTATTCGTACCCAACGGCTGAGAATGTAAATCTTGTTATAATGGAGAATCTGAAGTATTTTTACCACTACATTAACATATATAATGACGAGGTTTGTAGTGAGGTTGTGGCAAAATGCTTGCGTGAGTTTTTAATAGAATTTAGAGACGAGTATCGTTTGCTAAGCAAAATGGAAAAATATTGGCACATGTTTCTTTCAAATAGTGTGCCGGAGTGTGAATAAAATGTGTTTAGTTCGTAAAAATGCACGAAAATGCCTGGTTGGTTGGTTGATAGATAAATGGGTATCCTATTGTTTTCGCTGGAAACTCGGAGGCCGCACGGTCAATTCATCGAGGTTTTCAAGTTCTTACACGGGTTCAACGATGTCGATTTTTGAAGCATGTTTAGTTTAAATGATAACTCGCAACAATGGTTGGAAGTTGGATTTGAAACGGTTTAGCACTAGTGTGTGTGTGTGTGTATGTGTGTGTGAATTACTTTACCTATAAGATCTGTGACACGTGAGATTGAAAGTACAGTTATTTAAAAAAGTTCTAGCGAAAAGATTTGTTTATTTTATTTATTATGTGTATTTGAATATATGCCATGATTTAATTGTCGATGATTAAATAATTTATGTTTCAAATAACGTTTCATTTTCTGCTTTGTGCGTGTGTGTGTGTGTGTGTGTGTTAGTTTTGAAAAAATGTGCAAGAAGCCATTATAATAATAATAATGATAATCGTAATAATAGTAATGAATCTTTTCATTTTTCATTTTCATTTATTCATTTCATTTCAATAACAGAGGCGCTGTAGAGGATTAATACGACTATGAAGTAGATACCACACAAATAACACGCAAAGAAAAATAAAATATAAAATAGAATATATATATATACTGTAAAACCAAGGAAACAAATTGAAGGAGTCGGTGAAGGAAATCCGGACGATGTCTACGATATTCGATCCCTGTACCTTTGCTCCTTCCAAAATGATCTTACCTGTATCAGCCTCCTGTGTGTCGTACAATTAACTAATATCATTCCAATAAGTGGGTACCCTGGGTCGAGATTAGTTGGTAGGTGCGTTTTTTCATTATTTTCTAATCTTTGCACGAGTCTGACAAGTTTAGACCCTTTGGAACATATTAGGTTAGGTTAGGTTCCAGTTACAATGAGAATCTGTGGTCTGGATCATAGGTTAGGTTAGGTTCAGGTGCCAGCATGCTGGAGCGAACCAGAGTCTCACCGCCAGAGTCTGCACAAGGAATCAATTATGTCTTTCACTTAGATTTATTTTCACATCTCAAAGTGAATTGCCACTTGCAATCTCTACCACTACAATATTTTGCATTATTATTGGCGGTCATACTACTCTATACTCAATTTTTCCCATTTTGGATAGGGAAATGACCGTATAATTTGAACAGCTGTAAGTCGTTACAGTACAAGGAGAATCTATGGTCTGAACCATAGGTCAGGAAGGGATCAGGAGCCAGCATGCTGGAACGAGCCAGAGCCTTACCACCAAAATCTGCACAATGAATCAATTATGTTTTACAATTTAATAAAATGAATTGTTGATTCTTTTTTTTTTAAATTTTCCCCTTACGATCTTATCGAGAGGATTTTATAAAAAAGAAATTATAAATATTTTTGTTTTTCTTTTCATTCCATTTTTATATTTAAAAAAAAAAATTTGCTGTGACTATTTACGACCAACTCGGTAAATGAGTTCTAATTTACTTATGAAAAATTGGTGCTTTTTTTCTTTTCAAAAATTGTGGAAGAAGCCTGTATCATGATAATAATAATAATAATATTAATAACAATAATTCATTTCGGATTAATTGTGTCTTTTATTGTTAATATTCGTATTCTTTGTTGGTAGAGATGTGATTAAAAAAGAAATAGGTGTCTGAAGCGGCAAGCGTGGAAACAAAATTGGAGTCAGCGGAGGCGTAAACGGGTTTTCGGACGAGATGTGTGTCAAATCACATTCCGAAGTGACCATTTTGATATTTGGTCGCAATAGTTACATGCTTTCTCCCCGACAAAAGTAAATAGACACTTTCGGGGGAGTTAGTTAATTTGTTCATTGTTTTTCTTATATACTGTATATATATATATGTGGTGTGTGTACACACACACACACACACACATATATATATATTATATTATATATATATATTATATATATATATATATATATAAATAAAGAAAGTATTGATATTTTTGTTTTCTTCTGTCATTTGTTTTTTTCATTCATTTCGGACAATAATCTGTTTTTTACTCCACCTTAGACCTACAGTATACACAATAGGCACACGGGGGGCTTATGTTTGAATGTAATCTCATTTTTAACAGTGATTTCGAAATAAAGTCAATAATGTGTGTGTGTGTGTGTGTGTGGTGTGTGTGTGTGTGTGTGTGTGTGTGTGTATCGTCTTCAGTTTTTCGAGCATTAACTCTCTCTCTCTCTCTCTTTGTATAAATAGAAATTAGATTCAGTTTACGTTCACTAACAAAAATAATAATGATGATGAACACAATAATAGAAGTGGACGGAGGTAAATCGGGTGAAAGACTGTTATCCGCGATCTTTTGGAGTAGCCTTAGGCAAATCACCTGTTGTTTAACGAGCTTATACCGTTAGACTCTTCTTGGAATAAAAAAGTTGTTTTTGATGAAATGATTGACGATGAAAGGATTGACTGTAATATCAACTCAGTAAAATTATATTTAAATAGGAATGCTTCAACTCCGCAAATTAGTTTGAAATTGGTTGTTTGGTAGGTTCTTTGTTAGAATTACTTTTTTGTGTGTTTACATGTAGTTTTCCTTGAAAAGAATTTAGGTTGTTTACTGCAATCCACGTGAGACCATCTTACAAAGATCTTTCTTTCACTGAACATAAATTTTAATAATAATCAAATGTGATTTTCGTTTTTTCTTTGTGGAGTGAGCATCATTAATATATAAACTGATCTTCATAATGTTTGCAGATGATACAACTGTCTTTTTCTTGCAAAGATGTTAATTGTTAATCCTCTGTGTATATATATATATATATATTTAGTCTTTTAATTTTTGTAAATTTTTTCTTTGGGGTGTGCAATCATAATCGAGCAAATTAAGGATAGCGTCTCTCTTACCTTTAATAAATAAGTAATTAAATTAAATGGTGCAATCTGGCAACTCACCCTAATAAGGTACACCTAAACATAATTAAAAAAAAACAATAACTGGTAACTCATCTAAATAAAAATTAAAATAAATGGTGTTATCTGGTAACCCTCCTTATATAAATAAATAAATACATAGTGCTCTCTGGTAACCCCTCAATATATAAATAAGTGGTGTCTGGCAACTCACGAACCTCTATATAACAGCTGCTTGGCCCCTGGACCCTCATAATGCGACAAATGCAGGGAGACAAAAAAAATGGTGTCAATAATCCAGCAGGGTTGAAGCACCTTAAACAGAAAAAAAAAATAATAATAATGCGACGGACTCCGGTGGAATAAAGAACTCTCTCCTTAGGTTAAGGCTTAGGTTAGGTTTCTCTTTGGGGGATGAGAACATCCCACCTTCCTCAAACAACCTCCTCCTTCTCTTTTCTCTCCCTCTCTTAGGTTAAGGTTATCCCTTTGGGGGGAGGTCATCCTCCCTTCTCCCTCCGAAGCTCCCTCCCCTTCCCCTTTGCAGCATTGATTGGTTGCATAACCCCTCCCCCATTAATTGCATAACACCCCCTTCATTGTATGACCCCTCCCCCTTCATTGCATAACACCATCCCCTTCAGTGCATAACCCCATCCCATTGCAACACCCCCTTTGTTGCATAACCCCTTGCAACATTGTTCAACATCATTGCATTGTAACATTCTTGCACTCTCCCATTTTTGCGGTCATACTACTAGGCATCTTTAAAACCTCGGACCTTGATCTTGGCTCTCTTCCTCCTCTGTGGAAAGGGGAGGGGTCATTTTTTTGGGCATTCGCCCTTGACTACTTCTTCCTGCATAAAAAAAAAGTAAAAAATCCCGACTGAAAGTAAAGAAAATTTAAAAATTAAAAGAATAAAATTACGAAGCTTTTCGAGGAGCTCAACTCTTCTTCGTTCATGTAAGAACGATTCGTAATTTTATTCTTTTAACGTTTAAATTTTCTTTACTTTTAGTTCGCATTTTTAACTTTAACAGTTTTATACGGTTACTGTACACTTTACCTTATATATATATATATATATATATATATATATATATATATATATAAGGGATGAATTTCATATATGATGCAAACCCTTTCACGTGTTTGTGAAATTCATCCCATATATACACACACACTGTATATATATATATATATATATATATATATATATATATATATATATATATATATATATATATATATATATATATGCAAACAACCACAGGGAAAAGGAAACACGAAGTCCGAGCGCTTTCGTGATATATTCACATCTTCAAGGAGAAACAGAAAATATTTTCTGTTTCTCCTTGAAGATGTGAATATATCACGAAAGCGCTCGGACTTGTGTTTTCCTTTTCCCTGTGGTTGTTTGCTTATTAATAAGATCACGTGTTTTTCTGTGATTTTAGTGCATATACATATACATACATACAACTATGGTTCGTTCTTGGAGGCCGTGCGGTGTATTAAAGTTAATTAATTTGGCCCAAAAGAAAGTTCTCCGCACGAAGATCTAATTGAAAAGATTAATGAAGGTTGGCTGCGAACGAATATTTAAAGTCAACTTTTCTGACGCCAAACTCTGATTTTAACGGCACTTATCATTAACTCATTTCTCTTTTATTTCCTGTCATAAAATCTTTCGAAGGCTGTGAAAAAAGCGAGTGAAACATTATATTTAATGCTAATACTCCTCTATGCAAATCACATTCGGTATATTGAAGCTGTGTTATCAATCAAAGCATAAAAAAGCGAAAAAGCATTCTTGCAAGTGATGCAATTTCAGACATGTAAAAGTGATATGAACGGGTTTTAAAGGTCACGGTTTACCCTTATTAAGGTTTCCCTTTTGCTGTTGGGGGAAACCTATAATATAAATTCACTGTTTAGGTTATTATTTGGAATCTCGTAAAATTCGAGATTCTCTTTGTTTTAGTTGTTATTATTAGTTATTATTATTATTATTATTATTATTATTATGGTTTTACGACTTTAAACCATCTCTAATTGTTCAACTTTCAAAAAAATTTCAGGCCTGATTGATAAAAAAATTAAAAAGCTTTAGACCTTAGACCAGTGGTACTCATTGGGCGGCTCGCGAACCAAATATATATAGAGCATTTGGCTCGCGAGGCACGCAATGAGTACCACTGCCTTAGACCTTAGACTGTGACAGTTACTCACTCTGAATCCGTTTTCTATGACTTTAGGGGACACCTTTTAATGGTTAAAAAATTTCGCCAAATCAAAATATCGAAAATACAGAAAATAGTTTTTACCAAAATTTTATTTCCTTCCATTAAAATATATAGTATTCATATAAAAAAGAATATACGATTGATTCATTCAGTTCGTATATGAAAGAAAGGTTATGCAATGGTGTGTATTATGCCTGAGTTTCATGCTAATTGTTCTGATAGATTTTATTTTACAAACCATTAAACGCTATTTAAGGCTCATTTGAACTTTGGAATGGTTCTAACGCCTTAAATATTGGTGGAAATGGCTTGAAGTTCAGTGCCATAAGAAAGAAAAAATTTAAGAAACTTGATTTTTTACGGCTAAATCTCCTGAGTTAATTAAAAATGTTCACTCTTGAGTATAAAATGTTGAATATAATGATTACGTCATAATTTTGTTAAATATTTCAAACAAAAGTCAATATTAGAATTATATATAATGTATATTTTTTTAAATTGCTTATTTTTTGTTTTCATTCCTCATCGATTTTACAACAACCGTCCCTAATTCTTATAGTTATGTTAAAGAGAGGTACAATCCATACAAAATACCAACAGCCTATTTATGCTTAGAGAGCTGAAATTACGCCAGTTTTAATTCATTTGTATTTTAAAAGCTTTACTTTCTTTCAAAATATTCTTAGCTAAAAAGAGTGAAAGCAACGTATTTGTGAGTAAAGCATGTTTGTTCAGCATACGGGCCGCGGTTCAGAGTTCGGCCCGCGAAATGTTTGTATCAGGCCCGGCTGGGGATACTGGCTGGCAGATACTGAAAATTCATTATCCAATGTCATATTTTATTTCAGTAAAATTTAATTTTAAAATAAAACTTTATCTAAAATTTGCACACTGGCCCTCGGTGTGGGTCATTAATTGAAATATGGTCCTACATGAAAAAAGGTTGGACACTCCTGCTCTAAACCTTTATACACAGCTAATAAAGAACCAATTTATACGGATACATTCGTCTCCGAATACATTCCGACCTTAACGCGCTTCTCTTACGTACAGAAAATGCGAAACCACAATTTTTTAACACATTTACTATTTCTTGGTTTTCATCAACTTCTTATTTTTCATTTGAAATACTTGCTGAACTGACTGGACGAATGTTCATCATGTATTTCATTTCTACAAATTGACAAGAGTCCGACAATGTGTAGAAAACTGGGATGGAAAGTCTTATGGGAGAGAGAGGGTTAAAACAGGGTACTTAGGGTACTTAGTGCTTAGTGTAACTCCTATGTTTCTGCCTGAAACAACCTGATTTTTTTGCTCACACAAGCTTTATCTGATCCATTTTAAATCATTACAATTTTGTTATCATTGTTAACTGTTAGTGTACGAATCTATTTTTCCCAGAGGAAGGGAACATACCCATTTTAGTCCACTGGGAGGGTAAAATGGGGTAAATTTATAAAGTTGCAGTTATAACGGTAAATGTTTGTATATTTTACTTCAAAAGAAGTATATAACTGCAATGTCTAAAGCCTTAATAGGCCTACATAAAAGTAACAAGTCCTATAGTTAATCAGGGTAGCGCACACAAAAGCGTCTCTATTAGACGGGTTCCACCTCCATACCAACGACACATGGTTGAGCAATTAGTATATAACTGCACTCACAACTACTGTAGATAGCAGCACCATCCAAGCAGAAAAGGCTGGTGTCTTGTTTTACTCTATCACCACTTTTCTCCTGCACTCTCCCTTACTTAAAGAAGCGACTGTGGCAGACAGAATGATGTTTTACGAAGTGATGGAAATGTGGTTGTCTGCATGAGCAGGTTCGACTGAATCCTCACACACAATCACCCATCAACGAAGCCTAAATGTGCGCGAACACACTATATTCCGATAGTAATATAAAATATTAAACCTGAATAAACAACAATTTTCAAATCTTTTATCATGAACGACCCCAGACAATATTTCTTTTCGATAACTAAGCATACCAACAGTTAGACACACTCGCAATGGCTTCCTCTTAGTCCCACTTTAATGAGATAACTTTGATGCAATTTAAACATAATTAAACACATACAGAAGAGACTTAAACAACGCAGTTTTAATACGTAATTAGAGACAAAGAACACACAAAGCTTTCCTTAATGATTTTAAAAACAAACACAATATCCTTCACTTTACAAGAAAAGAAGAAACAAACAAATGAATCCCCTTTCTAGATATTAAAATCATAACCAAAACAATTATTTCCACGTTTCATTGTACTGAAAATCCACACACACACCGACTTAAGGAAAGGTTCATATCTGTTTTTCCATCAAGAGGATGAAACTTTAATTAAATTCTTCAATAAAAACCTTTTCTCTAAATCTATACTTTGAAAGACGCTACAAAAAATTTTAAACCATGTTTCTGAAACCTTCCAATCTTTATACATAGCTAAAAAGAACCAATTATCTAAAACGGATACATTCGTTTCCGAATACGATCCAACCTTAACGCACTTCTCTCGCCTCTATATCCCCAAGATGACGTCAGATGGATTCTCACTAACAATCATAGCATAAAAACTTATTTCAGTCACAAAGCGGAATAACTGCTTAATACTCTCACTTCGTTCATCGTGTACTTTGTTAAATGTGTTCGTTGCTCAGCGGAATACGTAAGTAGCTCCATCCGCCAACTCCAACCCACAGAGACTGAAATTGTCTCTTTTTGTTTCATTTCATTTACCGATGAAACAATTCCTTACAGCTGCAGGAAATTTTTTTACATATTTTGGTAACATAACATTACATTTTGCTATGATGAATATATATATCGACAAATACATGAAATATTTGCCAATCTTTTTCTAATGTAGCGCATGCGCAGTTAAAAAAAAATTGCATATATATATATATATATATACACACATTTCAACTGCAAAGAACACGCAGTATAATTAACGTAAAGAACGACGCTTGAATAGAAGAACATTCCGCGCAAGATGAGGAGGGAGAACGAACAAATGAAAAAATGAGGTAACCACCCGGGAATCGAACCCGGGATCTTCCGATTGCCGGTCAGATATGATAACCACTACACCATGGTCCTCACTCGATCAGAAGTCGTAATTCTCCTACATACGCGCCTATATACGCGCTCTCTCTCTCTCTCTCTCTCTCTCTCTCTATATATATATATATATATATATATATATATAGTCACCAGTTTATTGAGGCTATTTATGGTACCAATTATAGGCAGTAATTTATAGGTTACCGTATTTGTTACGATCGTTCTTGGTGTTGTTATATTTTGAAAAGAAAAAAAATGAATTATGAAGAGAATAAAAATATGAGAATTCTAAAAAAAATAATAATTTAAACATGAAAGATGTAAAAGACATGAAAATTATGATAAATGCATTAACTTTGTTGGCAAACTTTGTAGCTCGGGAAAAAAAAAAAGCAGATTTTTTTTTTTGCAGGAAGGTCAAGGGCGAATGACCCCTCTCACAAAAGGAAAAGGAGAGAGCTGAAATCAAGATCTCCTCCTAGGTTTTTAAGACCAATAATATTTTTTCTTTTTTTATTTCGAAAAGATTGGGTAGTGTGTAAGATGTTTGTATGTGTAGTAAGAAATAAAGGGTGAAGTGTGTGTTTGAAAACATGCTGGACTGCTCACAGGGTAGATGAGACACGAAAAAAGATCAGCTAAGGAGGACAGTGACAGGAAAAACAGGAGTTCCAGCACTCTTTGACTCCTGCCAAAATGTCTCTCCCCTCGTTGGAGTACTTCGCTGGTCGATTGGTGTCTACAATCTCCTTCTACCATTATGTAATATTATTACATTATTACATTGTTATGTAAAAAGCTAGAAGAACTTTCTAAGGTTTTAGTTTGGTGAGAACAGTCACATTGTATGTAGAATAAAAGTACCAAATATCCTGAAGTGTAAATTAACCTAAAGACTTTACAGAAGAATGTCTTCCAAAGTAAAAGAGGGAATGAAAAGGGGACAACAGTCTTTCAGAATTCCGAATTCCAAATTCTATTCCGTTACAGAGAGAATCTAAAATATAGCAAAACGCTAAAGGATCAAACTGTCGAATTTATAGTATTGCTTCGTTAATAAAAAAACAGAACAATAGAGAAAATTTAGCACGTAAGGAAATGAATCGTAGAGAAAAGGACAATAAGAGAAAATAATAAAATGCAAACAGTGAACGTAAAAACCAAACCAAACGAAAAAAAAGAGTGTCCAAAAAGAGATACAAAAACGAGGGGAAATACTGTATAACTCGGATCGTGAGAGAATATACTGTAGGTTGAAAACTCGTAAACCAATAGAGACTAATAGAAAGCATATATCGTAATAGATTAGATAAGAAACAATCAATAGGTATAAAGAAATAGCGGAGTCTCTAGGGAAGAAGATGGGAGAAAGTATAACCTAAGTTCGATGGAAAAACAGATAAGACGGCCCAGGCAAAACATAAAAACAAGATCCAAGAACGGAAAAAAGGTATTTACGATCAGAGGAATAAGGGAAGAAATTTGAGTCTCCAATAAATACAGAGAGTAAAAAATAAACACGTAAAAAGAAATAATGGACGGACACAATGACGGGTACAGATATGTTAAGAAGAAGCAGAAGAAATATAAATTATTTAAATGAAAAATAATGAAGGAAGTCTGAAGAGTGGTGAAGGAACAAAGCTAAAAATATAAAAGACCTCAAAGAGAAAATTAAAGGACAAAAACTTGAAATATGAAATACAGGGTGATCAAAAAGTAACGCAACCCATGGGAAAACGATTTATTTCAGAGCAAGTGCTGGAATGGGCACCGTTCTGTGCTTCACACAAGTGGATACGGCGATTCATGTTCTTAAAGACCCTTTGCAACGTTTCCTGTGAAATTGCATCAACACACTTCTGAATCATCGCCTGCAACAGAAGGAAAAAATCAATTATGTGCGTTTCTCCATGGGTTGCGTTACTTTTTGATCACCCTGTAGAATACATTTTGGTAGGAAATACACAAAATAAAGGACTCATAACCTTATTAAAACTAGATAAAGAAGAAATCACGAAAACTCTGATAGAACCGAAATTATATATATGATGCAAACCCACAAGGAAAAAGAAAAATGATTCCAAGGCCTTTCGTGTATTCAGGGAATGAAGGGAGAAGGCGAGGTGACGAAAATGTATACATATGTACAACGGGACAGAAAAATAAAAAGATTAGCTCATGATTAACAAGACTTGATTAAAGGGAAAACATATTTTAACAGGATATTGTCAATTTTATTCATTCCTGCACTGTTATTAAAATTCTTTTTAAGATGGATAAATGCACATTCTAGAATATCCCTTTCAATTATATCTGTGTTTTTAACAAGCGATTTAGAAATATCCCACTTGATACTATGGTTACATCTGTACATATGGTTAAACAATGCATTAGAATTATTTGCTGTTCTACACGCATATTTATGCTGTTTTACCCTAATATCTAACGTTTTTCCCGTTTGACCTATATATACTGAGTTACAGTGTGTACATCTGCTCGAATCCAGACAGCCAACGGCATTATCCGGGCTGTTCTTCATTAGGCGTGATTTAACAGTATTATTATACTTAAAGACTACGTTGATACCAATTGCTTTAAGTAAAGTCGGGAGATATTGAAAATTAACATGGTAAGGTAGACTAAGGATATTTTTACGCTCAAATTCCTTTACAGTTACATTATTATAATACCTATTCTTGGCTTTCCTAAGGCAGTTATCTAAAAATGAAATAGGATAACATAATTTAGTACCAATATTCATGATATTGCATAACTCGGAATCTAAAAATTCAGGACTGAAACTCTCAATGCTCAAAGAAACATAGCAGGGAAAATAGAAGATTTAATCGAGGGATGATGGTCAGAATAAAAATGCACATAAGAGTTATTATTAGTAGGCTTCGAAAAACTTCAAATTTGAACTGATTCAAGCATCTCCTAATTTTTAGATCCAGAAAAGATAAGCATCCATCATTTTCTTTTTCAACAGTGAGCTTAATAGATGGGACTAAATTGTTAGATATCAGGGTAAAACAGCATAAATATGCGTGTAGAACAGCAAATAATTCTAGTGCATTGTTTAACCATATATACAGATGTAACCATAGTATGAAGTGAGATATTTCTAAATCGCTTGTTAAAAACAGATATAATTGAAAGGAATATTCTAGAATGTGCATTTATCCATTTTAAAAAGAATTTCAATAACAGTGCGGGAATGTATAAAATTGACAATATCCTGTTAAAATACCTTTTCCCTTTAATCAACTCTTGTTAATCATGTGTAATCTTTTTATTTTTCTATCCCGTTGTACATACAGTATGTATATATTTTTAGCACCTCCCCTTCTCCCTTCATTCCCTGACGAGGTGTACTTCTGAATACACGAAAGGCCTTGGAATCATTTTGCTTTTTCCCTATGGGTTTGCATCATTCATTCATTTCACGTGTTTAATTGTGAAATTTATCCATATATATATATATATATATGTGTGTGTGTGTGTGTGTGTGTGTGTGTGTGTGTGTGTGTGTGTGTGTGTGTGTGTGTGTGTGTATTTAGGGTACTTGAAAAGTTTCCGCACACTTTTTCATAAAAGCACTAATGGTTGACTATAAATAAAAATTGGTACCTATAATTATAAGCGGACAGGGCGATTGTATTCCTTAAAATACTCTCTCATTCACATCAGTGCACATCTGGCATTGCACATCTAATGCGAAGAATTAAAAACTCAGACAATCCAACTGTTCAAGCTATTCATCAGTCCTGCTTTAGGTCTCCAAGTCTATGGACTTCTTGGTATGAAAATATTTGTTTGTCTAAAGCTTCATTTAAAACCAACATCAGTATTTTCATTACATGACTTTTTATTTTTTATTTTTTAGTATTACCTTTGGGTAATTTTTGTTATTAATTATTATTTATTTTATTTATTTATTAGTGTTTCATTTTATTTATTTAACTGTTATTTATTTTATTTATTTATTACTGTTTCACTGTATTTAATTAATTATTATTTTATTTATTTATTTATTATTGTTTCATTGTATTTATTTAACTATTATTTATTTTATTTATTTATTATTGTTTCATTTTATTTATTTAACTGTTATTTATTTTATTTATTTATTACTCTTTCACTGTATTTAATTAATTATTATTTTATTTATTTATTTATTATTTTCATTGTATTTAATTAATTATTATTTATTTTATTTATTTATTATTGTTTCATTTTATTTATTTAACTATTATTTATTTATTTATTTATTAGTGTTTCATTGTATTTAATTACTTATTATTTTATTTATTTATTTATTATTGTTTCATTGTATTTATTTAACTATTATTTATTTTATTTATTTACTATTGTTTCACTGTATTTAATTAATTATTATTTTATTTATTTATTTATTATTGTTTAATTAAATTTTTTATTTACCTTTTTAGTCCTATTTTTTTATTTTTTAACTTTATTGTTTAATTAATCGTATCATTTATTACCTTCATGAATATTGCACTATTTTTTATGGAATTTATCTCCTGCCAATAAAG
Organism: Bathynomus jamesi; assembly: GCA_023014485.1. NCBI lineage: Eukaryota > Metazoa > Arthropoda > Malacostraca > Isopoda > Cirolanidae > Bathynomus > Bathynomus jamesi. The sequence goes on from JAJOZX010010830.1 coordinate 51,466, forward strand.
ATTATCATTATCATTGTCATTATCATTATCATTATCCCCCCCCCCCATAAAGGAAGAAGAGAACCAAAATCAAGGTCCAGGGTTTTCGAGATGCCTGGACTCTGCTTTTGAAAGATTGGTGGTCATAGACAGGGGGAAAGATGGATTGAGGAAGATTGTTCTAGAATTGACCGGTTAAGTAGATGAAGGACTGAAAATACCGATTAACTCTTGGGTTAGAGAATTGGACAGAAAAGGAATGAGAATGTGTCGAAAGTCTGGTGCTGCTCTCCTTAACGGATGAGGCATGCAGTTAGATAATTCAGAAGAGCAGCGTCCGTTATAATAATGATAGTAAAGAGAGATTGAGGCAACATTGCGGCGAAGAGAGAGAGAGAGATTGAAGGCAGTAAGAGACGGGGAGTTAATGAGACGAAAAGCCTTTGATTCTACCCGGTCAAGTAGAGCTGTGTGGGTTGAGCCACCCCACGTATGAGAAACGTAAGAAGAAGGATGAGGGGTAAGAAATAAATTCAAAATGTTGGGCCTATCTCCAAGGCGATCAGGTATACGAGTAGAGTGCTGTAGAATCTGCTCTAGGTCATTCAGGGTAGAAAATTTGTAAGCTAGTTCACCATGGATGATAGTGAGTTGGGAGGAAAGCCAAAGGTGGTGGTGGTGAACATTGAAATCACCTGAAATGGAGATTTCAGCAAAAGTAGAGTGGGATAGAATGTATTCCACTTTGGAGGCAGTCAAAGAATTTTGGATAGTCAGTAGAATTAGGAGAAAAGTAGACAGCGCAGCTGTATTTAGTTTGAGATTGGCATGTGAGCCGTTGCCAGAGGATGTAGAATTCGGAGGATTCAAGTTCGGGAATACGAGAGCAAGTTGGGTCATTGCTTACATATACGCAACAGCCACATTTGGAATGAAATTGAATATAGAGAAGGTAGGAGGATACAGAAAAAGGATTGCTGCCAGTCGGCCCAGGCACCTGAGTTTCAGTGAGGAAGAGAAGGTGAGGTTTAGGGAGGAGAGGTGAGGTTTAGGTAGGCTGACCATATTTCCTTGAGACAAAAACGGGACATTGGGATGGCAAAAAAGGGACGGGGGTTATGTAATATTCTGTATTCATGAAAAAGTAAGTACATAAACCGGGACAAAATTGACATTTTTATTAAAACGACGGGACGGCCACGAAATATAAAAAAAACGGTACTGTCCCGTTCAAAACGGTACGTATGGTCAGCCTAGGTTTAGGGGAGGAGAGGTGAGGTTTAGGGGAGGAGAGGTGAGGTGAGGTTTAGGTGAGGAGAAGTGATGTTTGGGGGAGGAGAAGTGGTGTTCAACAGATTGAAAATTTGAGGAAAGGCCACGAATGTTGCAGAAGTTTATGAAAAGTGAATCAAGCAGAAACCCAGAGCATCTTGAATGGGCAGTAGCAGAACCAGCCCCACTGCCCGGGTCTGTATTCCCGGTATCGGCAGTGGGGGAGCTAGAAGTGGAGACATCATGATCCCCTCCACAGGGGACTCCGGGCTCTTAAAATCGTTGCCTTTTTTCTTACATTTTGAAAAGATTGTATAATGTGTAAGATGCGTGTATATGTAGTGAAGAATAGGGAGAGAAGTGTGTGTTTGAGAGAATGCTGAACTGCTCACAGGTTAGATGAGACACGGAAAAAGATCAGCTAAGGAGGACAGTGACAGGAGAAACTGGAGTTCCAGCACTCCCTGTCTTCTGTCTAACGTCCCTCCCGGACTACTTCCCTGGTCGATTGTTGTCTACAATTTCCTCCTTTTATATATATATATATATATATATATATATATATATATATATATATATATATATATGCGCCTCGGTGGTGTAGTGGTTAGTGTCGCTGACTACGAATCCATCGGCCCCGGGTTCGAGACCCGACGGCAGCCGGCGCGCAGCAAAACCCAGCTGTTCATCCTTCCACACAATAAAGAAAGTGGTTGGTAGATAAATGAGTACCCTAAGTGGCCTAGTGGTTAAGATGATGGGCTGCTGATGGGGCGTGGTTCGGATTCCACGTTAAACTGTAGGTCTAAGGTGGAGTGAAAAGCTTGACCTTCGTCAGAATGAACAATTCGGGCGGAAGCTAACCAAAAATAACCAAAGGTATATATATATAATTATATATATTATAATTGATAATGGTGTTGTTTGTGGCATTTTGGTGACGCCTATTCGATGGCGGGGTTCGGACCCACTGGCCTTTGGGTATCTGGGTTGCTCTTTATAATTACTCGGGCATCAGGATGGCATCGATGCTTGGGTTGGTAAGCCGCTTGAAGGGATGAATAATGAATGATTCGGTTCACAAAACAATTTATTATGATAATTAATGGAGGTAAATGGACCGGCCTAACGGCTACGGGTTTATGCGTATAGCATGGGTTTACTGAGTCGTCCAGGACACGGCTTGACTCGGCCTTTTATACATTCAAGTCTCGCGCATGCGTATTGGACCCACGCTTTGAGGGCTTGGCATTATTCGCATCGTGACCACCCAAGCTATACTCCCCCTCTGGGAAAGCTTCTCTTAGATATATATATATATAATATATATATATATATATATAATCTTCCAAAATTTCTTGCTTAACTTAAAAAAATTGTATTTGTAAAAAACAAAGAACACTCACGTGAATCAAATAACTAAAACTGGGAATTGTGTTTACATAAGAAATAATTGTACCATAAATCTTTTGGTTCCACACGTGTACAACCAATTTCAGTGCACCTGAGACACCTGATCAAAACTTCATTAGCAATATTGGCCATTGTTTTTTTGTATAGATTCCTCGAAATAGCAGCAGTTATACCTTCTTCTAAATTGGCTAAATTTCGAAACGTTTTTTTATAAACTTTGGATTTTGCATAACCCCAAAAAAGAGATACCCACTGGGGACAGGTGAGGTAACTCCTGATCAGGACTGTGCTGACGTAAGAACTTTCGAACCAGAAGATCTAAATGAGGTGGAGCTTTGTCCTGTTTAAAGATATGATAATTTCATCAAGATCTTAATATTATAACTGAGGCAAGACAAACTTGATTAACCTTGGTTAACCTAGCTTCCGCCCGAATTGTTTATTTTGGCAAAGGTTAAGTTTGTTGTTCCACCTTAGCTCTACAGCTTAACGTGGAAACCGAACCACGACGCACCACAGGTGATCAGAAATACAAAGTCCTCGACCGGAATGAATCTCACGACCTCCCGATCAGCAGCATAGCTTCTTAACCACTGGGCTACCCAGGGTACCCAGTTATCTACCAACCATTTTTTACTGTATGGAAGGATGAACAGCTAGGTTTGCTGCACGCCGACTGCCGTGACCGGGAATCGAACCGGGGCCGGGGTATTCGTAGTCAGCGATGCTAACCTCTACACCACCGAACTAATGAAAAATTCATCATAATTTTCCCTACGCTTGTTCGTCATCATTTTGGCAAAAAGAAAAGCCCAGTGTTTCCTCTGTCCTGAAAGATCACGACAAACACTAAATTTTCGTGTGTAGATGCAACAATTATGCCTGTTAATTTTCCCAGACACATAAAATGTCGCCTCAACGCTAAACCAAATGATTTTCAAAAGAGATGGATTGCGTGTCCACTCTTTGCTCCACGTAATTCATACACTATCTGAGATTATTTTGCGTATGTCAAGTTACGCATACGCATTCTTATGATTATTATATATATATATATATATATATAATAAAAAAAGTTTTTCACTTTGTTTGGAAATCCATGGTCTCCTTTTGTAAATGGAAGGAACTCTTAATAGAAATAATTAAATTTTCCTTCTAAAGACACGAAACTAAACTGAAAAATACGCATTTCTTTGTGATAAATATTTCTGTATAATAAACCTTTACAAAATAGCATTTCTTTACACCCGAAAAACATTAACACCCCCCCCCCCCTCCCCCAAAAAAAAAGAATGATAGAAAATATACGAAATATTTTGTTTCGTTCATAGAAAAATTTCCAGATTGGTTCATCATTAATTACTGAACGAACCTTAAAGGAAGCAATTTAATTGAATTATGAGTTAATATTTTGGCTATTATTAATGATGAAATAAAAGTCGGGGAAACTTTTCTCATATCCTTTCGTTATTTTATAATAAAAAGAAGAAGAAAAAGAAGAAGATTTCTAATGGATTTGCTTTAATTACTTTGATTCGTTAAAATAAATTTAATTAAGAATAAAACTTCTTTAAATGAATAAGAAAATCAATAAAAGAGAATAAAAATTGGGATCAAACTCAAACTTTTATTAATACAGTAAGGGGATTAATTTCTTCGTGTGTATATATATATATATGGGTGTGTGTGTGTGTGTGTGTATATATATATATATATTTTTTTTTTAATTGGGGTTGTTTAACCTCCTTCGCAACAGCTAAGGTCATATGACGGAGGGGACCTACAGCTTTACGTGGGATCCGAACCACGGGTCGTTACATAATCTGGGCGCGGAGGACGGTCTCCCATCTAACTACTACCCAGACCCAATGTCGCTTAACTTCGCTGATCTCTGGGAAACGGTGTTACGACATTGGCCACGACGTAGCCCATATATATATATATATATGCTACAAGGAATATGTACCTAGGGATTTCATGAAATCCCTAAAATACTCAAGGATTTCATGTAAGGTTAAGCCGTGGTATTTTCGTTAGTTTTAACGAAAATATCACAACTTAACCTAACCAGTCGTCAAGGGCGTACAGTTGACCTAACCGGTGATTCAGTTAACCTATCGGGTATTCAGTTAATCTAACCGGGCATTCAATAATTTTCCGTTAGGTTTGACGAAATATCACGACTTAACCTTACAGGAAATCCCTGAACATTTTAGGGATTTCATGAAATCCCTAGTTACACAGATTCCCTGTAACATACATATATACACACACACACAAGAGTATTTGAGATAGTGTGAAACACACACACACACACACACACACACACACAAGAGTATTTGAGATAGTGTGAAACACACACACACACACACACACACACACACACACACACACACACACACACTCAAAGATTTAAATTCTTGCTGTATCATTCAGTTTGTTACTATATATAGGTACTCTTTATTAGTATTAGTTAAAGTAACTTTGCGATATCCACTAAAATGACCATGTAATTAACCTATATTTAACTGGATATAATAAAGACCCAAATCTGAAACGATGATAATTATCTCCCTCGCTATTTAACTGTCGTTCTAGACCTAACTAGAAAATGAACAGTAACCAACTGTGCGCGGAAGATACTCTTCCTTTAAATCTAAGTTTAACTTTTACTTTTTTTCAAATGGACAAAATTGAAAACCAGAATTTTATATTTTGTTCGAAAGATACTGACAAGGTTAAATTGGGTGACATTGCAAAAGTTCGCTTACTGCGACACTGCAGTAAAAGCAAACTATTCAAAGACTTTACTTTTAGAATGAGGTCATATGAATTCCATCTGACTTTTCAGAGTTGAAACGGTTTGGCGACTAATACGGACCCTCAGGAAGCACTTAGTCTTTTGAAAGTTTGATGTATTTTACGTTAACTGTCAGCCATGGAAATATTTCATATTGGTTATAATACTTTTACGATGCTTTACTATTAAGCAAATGCGCGGATGTGTCCTTAAATTCGTACACAAACGTGTATACGCGCACACGCGTATCATTAGAAGAAAAGCTCTCCCTCCTTTTACTTTCCCGTCCATATATAAATATTAAAAGTGCGCGCCGGTTAAAAGCACACTTTTCCATCCCCTTTTTTGTTTTTTTTTAGTTTGTGCTTCATTTTCAGCAGGAAACAAAGCAAAACCTTTTTTTACATAAAATTCCATCCAGTGTTTCTATTTTTGTAAATATTTCATTTGAATTAGAAAATCTTTTTGAATTTTAGTGTTCTTTTTTAATATTATACATTCCATTTAGAAAGTACACTTATCATATTTTAAAAATTGTACTTCGAATTTTTAGAATGCTAATTCACGTCTTAGACAGAGGCTATTATATAGGAATTCACTTGATGAAACAATAAAATGGTATCATACAATTTCTATCACTGTTTTTTCATTTCATCCGTAACACCAAATTATTAGTGATGAAATTCTTTTTACCAAAAATGTTGAATGTTACTAAAAATGTGTATACTTTTCATCATTTTAAGCCCTTAAGTTGTTACATATATTCAAATATTATAAATAGCTTTAACAGGATTCTATGACAGAAATCATTAGAAATTTTGCTGTTACTGTGGTACAGATAACAGTAGATTAAACCATATCTCTGTCCATATTTCCTACTTAAAACTAAGGACGAGAAGTTACTTAACCCATTGAAGAAAAATGTATGAAATTTATCAAGAAAGGAAAATTTCACTCTTTTACATGCAAAACAAATCGCGTGTAAATACCATTTTTAACTGCAAAAAAAACTAACTAGGAACTATTTTTTACTTCTAAAAACGTTTTCGCTCTTAGTTTGTTATTACTTTATTGTAACTTCTAAACTAAGTGTCACCTTCCTTTGTCTTTCTCTCGTCATGTTTTAGCTGAACAGCGTTCAAACATCTAAGTGAAAGAATACTACATCCGTTATTATACGATTTTAATGCTGTTATTGCTAATTGCTTTGCTTTGAATTTTATTGAATAATTAGTTTTATTAAATTTAATTTGAATAAGAACAGTACAGTATAAGGTAATGAAAATATCAGTGAAACTCGTAAGAGTAACGTTGGCAGCTCTTTCATTTCGTATAAGCGTAAACAACGCAGGTGGCCAGACCGTAAAAATAAGCCATGCGAGGGAGAATTCTTGGAATGAAAGAGAATGAAAACAAATACACTGAAATAGCAAATCAATATGGAATACATCATTCAGCTGTACACAGATGAATAAGGAAGAACAAGATATAGATTACCTTAGAAACAAACATCGATGGAACACCAAGAAGAATAATTAGGAGGACAATGAAAGAGTGATGAACGCTGTTGAAGAAGATCCCTTAACAAATTCCTTTGCACTAACAGAGAATCTGACAGAACTGTTTGAAATTGTTCGCATAAGGCAGGAATATATCAATGAGCTGCAACTGCAAAGGAAAATTAACTGAAAGGCACCATAAAAACAGATTCACCTTCGCAAACCAATATATTAATTGAGATATGGATTACTGAGGGAAAGTTATTTTCATTTACTCGAAAGTATTTACATAAAGGCAAGAAGTGACTACTCCAAGTGGAAAGTATGCAGATGGATTAGTCTGCAAATCTAATTCAAGAAAGTTTCAGTTGAATTATTTGTAGAAATTTCTGTAGAGGTCGTTCTACCTTCATTTTACCCATACACGCTTGCTTATCCTGAGAGAAATAGTTATGTTGTCCATTTCATACTTCTCGATTAGAGAAGAAAGTGGTTTGCTGAGCAAATATACAGCAATCTCTTAAACTGACTCAGTGAAGCATGAGATCTATTTTCACTTTACTGAGAATATTTGGGCCGACTTAGCGAAAGCTTGGGACGTTTCAGAAGAAATTTTTGTCTTGTCAAACAGTCAGATAATGAAAATCTCTGCAAATAAGACCGCAAATGATTGCTGTTGTCGAGAGGATGGAAAAAGTCATCGCTAATTAAAATAGATGGACAGAATATTGTGCTATACTTGTGTAAGGATTTTACAAAGAAAATTATTCAATTTACTAATCGATATGGAAAAAAACCCATTTGTAAATCTATTTTCTGTGACAGACTTCATTAATTCTATATGTATGTTTAGACAATCATTCTCCCAAAAACTTCTACATATTGACCTGCAGTGAATCTTCCGTAAATTGGATTTTGATGTACAATGTCCTAACGTTAATTACATCTTCAATGAAGTCTTTCAAGTTTAGAGGACATTTTACATATGAAAATATAGGTTTGGTTGAGCTAAATAATAGATACCTCTTATTACATGTTATTATCTGTCTTGTAAGATAAAACCGGTTACATTAGGAACATTTGTGTCTAATGGTTTATTTAATTCAATCCTTATTTTTATATGAACGGAAAATATCATGGAGTGATTTCTTAAGTGAAATAGTTTCGTTCTTGTAGTGACAACGAACTGCAAGATTTCTGCCATTGTACGCAGCAGATAGTTGATTTTTCTGTTGTTTTCATATAAAATTATATTAAAAAATTTTATATGTATAATTTTCATAAGACAATATGCAGATCTTATCCCCCAGAAATAGTTACCATAACTGGAAAATAACTACCATGAATTTTACAAATTGATGCTAGGCCTATAATCAAATTAGTTGTTTCTCAATTTTAGAAACCATTTTGGTGTGATATGAGAACACTTACAAAATATTTACGTAAACAGGCTTATAAAATAATATGACAACATTACTTCAATGGTTTCTTTAAGAATGAGTCCCATTAATTTAGTACAATTAACGATTCAAGAACAGGACATAAACATAGTACATAGTACATAAACAGTACTAAACTAATAACAATACAAAAAGTAGGGCATGGTTAATTAATAAATTTTATGAAAAAGTGATGAATGATGAAATTTTCTAATTAATCAATGATTAACTGATTAAAAAATGCTTAAAAATTAAATACTTCTGAAAAGAGTAAGAAAGAGCTTTATTGTTTCTGTTGCGTGGGATAAGACCGAAGAAACCATTTTGCTTAAACATTTAGTTCACTTTAGTTCAAGAAATCAGGCATGGGCGGATTAAACAGTTTATACATGCAAAAAGGTGTCAAATTGAAATGATACATTAGAAAATTTAAGGTAAAATACTGATGAAATTATGAAGAAAATTAATCATTTCCCATCATTTTCTAATTTTTTTAATTTTATTTATTAATGATTAAATTCGAAATAATGATTAACTGATTAACTGATTAATCAGACCCACGCCCTAATAAAAAGGGTGGCAAAGAATATGAGATATTTTTTTTAACTTAGATTACCACTGTTATTTTCAGTGTTAACCAAACAGATGCCTAAAATTGAGTGGAAATGTCGAAATATTTTATACTTTAAAGAAACACTTTTAAATTTTATGTTGCAAAAGATAGAAAATTAGTGGGATGGATTAATAATAATCAGAAACTGGCACATCGCTCAGGCCAAATAACGCGGCCCATTATTCTAATTCCTGTATTATTAGCCCAAGTATCATCGGGATTCGAAGCCCTGACGTCAGTTTCTTCACTTCGCTTAATAGGAAAGGGTTAAATATACGAGGGCCACTCAATATATTTTGCCCCAACTTTTTTTTTCTTTCTAAGTTTTCTTGTAAGTTCCAGAAGTTTTGTACACAAGTAGTTACAAACCTTTTTTACATAGTCTCCATCCTTTTCTACGGCTTTCCTCCACCTCGAAACAAGGGACTTTATTCCTTGCTGGTAAAAGTCCGCTGGCTTCTGCTCGAGCCACCTCTTAACCTCCTCAACAACCTCATCGTCACTCTGAAACTTTCTTCCACGAATAGCATCCTTCATTGGCCCAAACAAATGGAAGTCTGAAGGTGCCACATCCGGGCTGTATGGAGGGTGGGGTAACACAGTCAAGCGCATTTTTGTGATGGCCTCCCTTGTTTGCAAACTGTTGTGTGGTCTTGCGTTATCGTGCAAAAGAAGGACGTGTTCCAGTTTTCTCTCCGGTCAAACTCGCTATATACGTCTCTGGAGTCTCCGTAGGGTAGCAATATATGCCTATGAGTTGATTGTTTGTCCTTTCTTCATAATGTCCATCAGAATCACCCCTTTCATGTCCCAGAAGATGGTGGCCATAAACTTTCCTGCAGACTGCAGAGGAGGCATTTTGAACTTTTTCTTGCGTGGGGAGTCTGCGTGATGCCACTTCATGGATTGTCTTTTTGTTTCAGGTTCAAAGTGGTGTACCCAAGTCTCATCCCCAGTGACAGTTCGTGAAAGAAAGTCATCTCCTTCTGTCTCGTATCGAACCAACGACTCAGTAGCAATTTCTTTTCTTTGGGCTTTGTGATCTTCAGTCAGTTGGCAAGGAACAAACCGTGAACACACGTTTGAGTATCCCAGTTGCTGAATTATCGTATTCACACTTCCTTCACTAATTCCTAGCTCCAGTGATAGCTTCTTGTATGTGACGCGCTGATTTGCTCGAATGATGCTGTTAGCACGTTGCACAGTGTGAGATGTCACAGCGATGCCGGGCGACCGCTGCGTGACTCATCATCGAGGTTGGCTCTCCCTCTCTCCGATGATCTCACACGTTTAGACCAGCGTCCAACAACAGTATCTCCGTAAACGTTTTGTAGACGTTTGTGAATATTTCCAACTGTTTCCTTCTCTGCGGTTAAGAACTCGATAACAGCTTTCTGTTTACGACGCACATCACTGTCAGACGCCATTTTCGAAACTGCGTTAACCATTGGTTTTATACAAGGAGGGGAGGTTCAAAGTGGAAAAATCCGGTTATGTAAAGCGCAGAAAGTTCAAACTTATGACCCAAAAGACATTTCAGCACCATGGCCTATTATTTAGCTAAGAAAAAAGGGTGGGGCGAAATATACTGAGTGCCTTAATAATTTCTGGTTCATTTAGTTATATGTGGAATTGTAGTTTTGTTGGCCCGGTGAAAAGATGACTACTTTTTTAGGGACACAGTATATATACAGGGTGGCGCATGTCAATCAGTGTTGACTATAATATATTATTTTTTTTTCTTTTAGGTAGGGGATGGCTACGAAATTAACAACAGACGAGAGGGTGAGCTTGGTTTTAGTGTATGGAATACCAGGTACAACAAATCGGTACAGAATTTAAATTCCGTACCGATTCATCGATTTCAACACTGAAAATTCCTATAATGCGCGACTTTTGCGCCAATATATATATATATATATATAATACGTGTGTGCAAGAATTAACATCGCGAGTCGTGAAATACAAAATATTCTTATTTAAACTTTTGCTGTTAAGAAAATTTGTGTTCCTCGAGTCAAAGGATTAAAACTCTTATTCAAGTCATTAACTCTCAAAGTTACTGATAGAAATTTTTGAAAAATTTACTTCCATCACTTTCCTTTGTTACCCTCCAACTATATTTCTTGTCACACCTAATATATGTCTTATAATCGTATAAGCAGAACGATACATTGCGTGGTATTGTATTTTTCAGTATTCTCTGTAGAAAGAAGCGTGTATAGAAATATCAATGTACTCTGTATTCAGTAATAAAAAATGCGACGATGTTGCATCAGACTATTTCTCAACTAATTAGAAATTAATCGTTACCCGCTTTTAACCCCAAATTACGAATTTAACTATCAGAAAAATACAATAAATATTTGTTTTTTTCCTTCAAAATAAGTGCGACAAAATTTGGGATATGAAGAATAACGATTTAGCGGAGGTTGATTATCTCGATCTTGCGTTCAGAATTACGCAAGGAGCGAAAATGACATCATTATAGGTATCGTTTTTAACCCTTTATGGCTGAAATTTTTGCGTAGGATTGAGTGTAAATGCGTGTATTTGAAACGTTACGTATTCGACGCACGGTGCGGTAAAGGGTTAACGATATTTTAGTAAATATAGAGTTAGGGCAACATCTTACAATTTCATGTAATAAAAGGCTCATAACCCTTATCCTACGAGGACTAGTTACAGCGTCGAAAATGTCCCTAGAAATTTTAAGAGGAACCGTTGGTGACCCCATTTTAGCATAAAGAAAATCTTTTGACATTAATAGGTACAGAGAACAAAATGTTATGTAAAAGGGATCTTTGCTCTCTCTCTCTCTCTCTCTCTCTCTCTCTCTCTCTCTATATATATATTATATATATATATATATATATATATATGTGTGTGTGTGTGTGTGTGTGTGTGTGTGTGTGTTTGTGTGTGTGTGTGTGTGTGTGTGTTTACTGGCTTTGCCATTTAATTCAGAAAATTATTAGTTCAAATTAATTTCAAACTTATTATTTTGAGATGATCTTAGTAAACCATAATAAGTCAAGGACAATTAATATAAGTCCCAAATGGATTATTTATTTGTGTTGTACAGAGAAAATAAATCGTTCGTAATGAGGTGAAAACAAAGAGAAATAACAAATTAAAAAAACTCAGTCGATTCCAAACGATCTTGAAAACTGAGTTTGAGAAATAATTTAAAACTTTTTACTTTGTTTGGTGTTAGATTCAATATTGGAAATGAGAGACGATAATTCAGTGATTGTAATTTCTTTACGTTAATTATACTGCGTGTTCTTTGCAGTTGAAATATGTGTGTGTGTATATATATATATATATATAAAAGGTTTATTTATTTGAATGTATTTGTTATAATCAGTATGAAGTGAAAGCCTGTAAATTGCATCAATAATAATTATTTGTATTGTCAATTACATTTCAATTACATTTAGAAGTTTTCCTTAATGATTAAATATTGTCCTTCAAAAATAGAAGCGTTTTTCTTTGACATCAAATATTTCGAAGAATTAATCAAGATTCAACCAACATCTTTTCTTTGGTTTTACAGCTCAAGGAGTTGAATTTCAGTGGACATGTTCTCTATTTTCTAATAGAATACTTGTTTCAGCGAGATAAATACTCTGTAAGCCATTTCAGATTCAGATTATAAGGACGGAGTTCAAAGAAATTTTAATCATATCATGATATTTGTACTTATAAAAGGTGTAACAACATTCTTTACCGGTTATTTGGGATACTTTTCTATAGTTTTGACAAATAACATCACTTTGGAAGTTTTTGATAGGTTGAACTAGGACGATAGCCTGGAAACTCACCCGATTTAAATCCATAGGCAAATGTGGGTACAATTGTCAAACAATGAACTGAAGTAGCTCTCTGTAATATTTGAAAAGTCCAAGACCAAAATTCAAAAGAAACGTTGATCAGAGTGCTCAAAGAGGCTTTGCAAAGTATGGAAACTGAAAAAGATTTGTTTGGTCGACTCTTTCGTGTTAAAATGACGTTAGAAGCAAAAAGAAAGAAAATTGTTCATTGCTGATGCTTGCCAAGTCTTTTGAATTGATCAAAATACTTTTCTTTTAATCCCTAAAAACCGGTAAACCATCTCGTTACATCCTTTTCTTTACACGGTAACTGTAAGAAGGAGAAAAGTGGAACTCAGTCTTATGCCAATGAATGTAGCTTTATTTTGAGACTAACATTGGACGACAAAGAATTAGAAATGCATCTCGTATCCAGCTTCGCACTACAATAACTTTTCTTACTGCTGAGGAATAGACAATTTTTGTTGTGTGTTGTTGGCTCTCTATTAATAATTTCAGTTGAGTCCTACAGAATGAAGTGAAATGTGCAGCACATGTGTGCATCGTTCAAGAAAAGGCATAGATTCCCTGAAACGTCTGATGTGACGTGTAAATGGAGGAAAAATTATATTTAAAACCAATATTTTACGAATTAAACCAACATCATTTCCATCCTTTTCAACAACCTCTGCCATTATAAAACAATTATTATTAATATTATATATATAAATATAATATTCAGTGTTGATATAACAGTCTTCAGATGTAAGGTACTTTACTCCCAGTTGTGATTTCTTTGTATTCGTGTGTGCATAAGTGACTTGAGGGGCTTTAGTTCCAAGTTCAGGCGCTATGTTCACCCCAGGAAGGAGAGAAATGGGTTTTTAGTTAATGTTTGTATGAGTGCTTTCTTTGGCTTGTACAAAATTATTCAATAACTATTTGTAGGAATTATGATAATAAAAACCCACTCTAATAGACAGAGTTTATTTCCACAACAGTTTCGATGCCCACTAGGAACATCTTCCGGTGGATGCCAGTGGGCATCGAAACTGTTGTGGAAATAAACTCTGTCTATTAGAGTGGCTTTTTATTATCATAATTTGACCTTCACGTAGAAAAGTGAAGTTTTTTGCATTTGTTTGTAAGAATGTCATTGAGGTTCATAAGTTCCCTTTCTACCAATGCATTTTGGGGATAAAATTAATATATAAACAAATTCCCTGTCATGATTTATCCAACTATAAAATTCACACTCGCCATAACTTTATATATCTTATCTCCTTTAACCATAGAATCTGTAGTGTTTGGAGTCTTATCCTTATCTTTTTCATGTAACTTCAGAAGGCATTTCAACGTTATTACAACAAAGCTATTTGTTGATAAATATAATAACGTTCGCACGAGGTAATAAATCTTTGAGTATTTTATTTTATTACAATATCTCCCTGAAGCTTTCATCTTTGCTGAGCTCTCAGAGAGGTAAAAAGTAATTATTTATCATTATCATCATTAACATTATTAACATTATCGTCAATATTAGTATCATTATTATTAATACCAATAACACTATCATCTAAAAATAGGGACTTACGTACATAACTGAGTAAAACATAAAATATCGTAGGCCGAAAAGATTAATTCGTTTAGAAGATACGGAGAATAATAAAGTATTAGAAATTAAATTAATAATGCGGAAAATTCATTAAAAACAAATGACATTCGCGCGCAGATTTATTATCATTATTAATTAAAAGAGACTTTTTATTATGTCAAAATAAATATATTTTTTGAAATTAGCGCTTAAATTCGAAGGAATTCGTTTATGAAATGTGTAGAATTATGAGATTTTAATTCTGCTTGACTCAACACACACACACACCACACACACACACACACACACGAGGAAACTATTCATTTCACGGCTCATATATCTTAGTTTGAGTTCTATCATAGTGTCTCTAAATGACTAATTTTACGCTACATTGCAGCTGTGAATTATATTGCCTTATACGATGCAACTGTTTATATTTAATTTAATTGTTAATTAATTAAGTGTTTCGCTTTACATCAGACTTAGTTTGAATTAATTTATTATTTAAAGTTTGATCAGTGATAAAAAATAATCAATAATATTTGTTTCATGGAAAATAGTATTAATTACTAAGCGCAGTGCGAAGGTACGCTGAATAGCTTAGGTTAACGTGGGGCGTGGTATGGTATCTGAACGTACACCATCCATATTATAATTAATGAAATATATAGATGGTTGTGTAAGATGTTTCTGGCTCGGTAATTTAAAATATGAATTAACTATTTTGTTTGACACTGTGACACTTTGACACTTTGACACTTATTGTTGATAATAATTTGTAAAGAATTAAAATAGGCTGTTATTTATTTATTTTAAATAAGTAGGCTGTTTATTTCAATATCTTTCCAAGGGAAGTAAAAATTCTATTTAGTTCGGGAATAACACTACTATCTAAAGCAGTGGTGCACAAACAAACTTTTTTGATGTGAGGGCCAAACGAAGAAAATAACTAAATGTATTAGCCTACTTACTTTCCATCTAAGTCATAAATTGGGTCACTTTTATATTCTAACTTTTTCATTGAATTGAAAAGACCCGTGGGGCCACTGAAAAGACCCGTGGGGGACACATTTGGCCCGCGGGCCAGGGTTTGTGCATCACTGATCTAAAGAGTACGTATTCTATTCGGGACTATCACGAACATCCTTTATTTTCTTTGTAAATATTGTGAGCTACAAAGTCGATAGATACTTAGCACGAGGAAGGGGACTACAAAGCTTTTAATATAATTAATATAGTAATAAGAGCCTGGTCAGATTTTCCATAAAATAGAACCGTAGAGGCATTTTAGGGGGGAAGTTGGCAAACACACACTTTTATTAATATAACTTGGATATGCTGAATCCATTTCTGGTGTAAATCGATTCCCGGTATTTCTGTGAACCTTTACTCTGGATGTTCAACTTTTGAATTAAAAATAAGACCCAATTCTACGGATCAGACATAAAATGCGTAACTTATCCTTCTATTGAGGGTTACATATAAACCAAACCGTAAGAGAAAACAAATATTTCACAATAGCTTTTTGTATTTATAACAAATAGGAAGTAAAAAGAATCCCCTCCAAAAGACATATGTACGATACGATTTTCTAGCAATAGTTATCGGAAGATTATTTTACTATTTTAGACAGTTAGGATGCGTTTCGATAACAGAGCCAAAAGGTAAGTGTTTTAATGCCAAAGAAATGTAGTTCGTAAGAAAGAATGGATTTATTCAGCGTTGAAAAGATACTCCGGCAAATAACATTTACAAGAAAGTGCATTAAAATTAGGGCGGAAGCAAAACCAAGGTAACAAAGGTATAGAAATAGTGCTAAATAATAATGATAATACTTATAATATTAATAATGATAATAAAAACAAAATAATAATAATAATAATAATAATAATAAAAATTTACAAATGTAGTGTTTGATTATTTTATACAATTTTAAATGAAATTATCAATTGTATATTAAGTAAAAATAAATGATGCTTAATGATAAAAAATTAGGACGAATTATGAAATTAAAAGTGTTTAATGAAATTGGCATAGTTTAGATAGTTAATTTAAAAATAATTACTTAATTACTACTGCAAAAATGGCAGTAGTCAACTTGTACATTAGTAGGAGCTAGTGAACTACTTCTTTAGTAATTTGCAAAATATATTTAGTAATGAAGCCTGTCTAATATTTATGGGACTTGCATTCCATACATCTGCTCCTTTGAAAGAGAGTGCATTTCCTGCAGTTTCCATTGTATAGTTTGGTTTATGTATAAAATTCCTGGGCAGTCTAGTGTTATAATTATGATGAATTTGATGGTGGGGGGTGATTGCTCTTTGAATGGGTGATGTATGTTGATTTTTAATGATAACTTTTTGAACATATTGACAGCAGCATTAAGTTTGTATAAAGTCATTTAGTTTTAAAATATTTAGCGTTAAACGATGGAGAAGTGTGACCTTGTATGTTAACTTATTTGAGAGGGTTTGCAGGCATTTTTTATGAATGACTTCCAAAGGATGTTTTATATATTTCTTTGAGTTACCCATGCTGTAATGCAATATAATAATGTGATAAGGAGTGCGTTTCGATTAAGTCTTTTTATTTTAAATGGAAAATATATATATATATATATATATATATATATATATATATATATATATATATATATATATGTGTGTGTGTGTGTGTGTGTGTGTGTGTGTGTACAACACTCCACTCACTTTTAAATCTATCTATCTCTATTTATATCTCTCTCTCTCTCTCTCTCTCTCTCTCTCTCTCTCTCTCTCTCTCTCTCTCTCTCTCTCTCTCTCTCTCTCTCTCTCTATATATATATATATATATATATATATATATATATATATATATATATATATATATTATATATATATATATATATATGCACAATGTTCTTTGTGAACTAGAAAACAAGCGAATTACAGTTTCCTCGATTCAAGGGCAAATAGAGAACGGTGAAAAGGTTTTCTTTTTATACATCGCAATCAGATCTCCATTTTCCTTTCATGCATTTTCATAATCCACAAATAAAAAAACGCTTTCAGAACCACACTGGAAGCATTTGCGCCACAGATTGGAAATGATAAGAACATCGGCTGATAGTCGAATTGGAGTTGCACTCTTTCACCTAACTTCGGGGAGCAGCCATAAAAACTATCTTCCGGAAGAGCTTTCAACTGAAACTCGATAGTCTAACTGTACAGGTTTGCTCGACTTTTAAATAAAAATTTAAATTTTTACTTTTCTTGCGTAGAACTTGCTTGAAACTTTCTTTGAAGAATTAAAATTTAAAATTGCCTCAGTAAGTTCATTCGTAGCAGCTGGAATCGTTTGAAACTTACATTTATTTATTGCATATTATTATTATTATTATTATTATTATTATTATTATTATTATTATTAAATTCAATCCCTAGATAACGCGTTGAGTTAACCAAGCTTCTGAGAATTACTCTCGAAGAAACGCGTCATCCAAAGAGCACAATGAATATCTATGCAACAAATTACATTACCTTTCCTTTGAACCTTTCAAGTGTTCGGTGCGATGATTCCTCATTTCACGGAGGTCAGGTTTGTTGCCCTTCCTCTCGAGTTGGTGTCTTGTGCTCTCCACTTCACATAGCCAGGTAATCCCGGTTCATCTGGTACTGTACCGTGAAGCTTCTCTGAATTCCTTCGAGTTGACTAATGTCCCTTTTTTTTAATATGAAGATGTTAAAACTGAGCAATACTCCAGTTTGGGTATGATCAGTGTTTTCAAGAGAGGGATCATTATATTCCTTTCCTTTCTTTTAATGGTTTCCATTATCCTTTTAGTTATTCTTTTTTGTTTGTTTATCGCTATTATATTTTGTGTTTCAGATTTCACATCGTCAGTCATTATAACTCCTAAATCGTTTGTTTTAGAGTTTTTCTGGATTTCCTGTTCATTTGGTGTTAAGTGTTCAATGGATTTTAGTTCCTCCCTTCTTTCCTATCTTTATAGTTGAAATTTCTCTATGTTAAATTCAATATTGTTGCTTTCTTACCAATTGTAGATTCTGTTCATGTTTGTTTGTAGAGATTCCATATCTTCTGGGTTTCTTATTTTTCTGCTAATTGTTTTTTGTTTTCATCAAATGATGTTACTGTGCTATCATTGGTAGCTTCCTCATCGATATCAGTTAGCATGATTATGAAAAGTTATGGAGCTAATACTGTTCCTTGTGGTATTGAGCTGCGGACTTCTGACTCTGATGAAGACGCCTTGGCAAAGTGTGTGTAATCACACAATACTGTAGTTTTCATCGTTCTCGAATGCATCACTCATGTTGCTATAGTGTTCCATTAGTTGTGATAGGCACATTGTCCCTGAATGCAACCCATGTTGGTTATCAATTTTTCCAAGTCTTCCGATTTTTCTGTAAATATTCTTTCAAATATTCTGGTGAGATGAGATGTGAGCGACACCGGCAAAAAGTTTTTTGCCTCAGATCGATCACCTCTTTTATAAATTGGAATTATGTTCACTGTCTTCAGGATACTCAGTATTTCTCCCGTGTCTAGTGATCGTCACCATATCCAATATAGGGGATTAG
This sequence comes from Bathynomus jamesi, assembly GCA_023014485.1. Taxonomy (NCBI): domain Eukaryota; kingdom Metazoa; phylum Arthropoda; class Malacostraca; order Isopoda; family Cirolanidae; genus Bathynomus; species Bathynomus jamesi. The sequence goes on from JAJOZX010010830.1 coordinate 70,476, forward strand.
CGATTTCATTCTTGCAGTTTTTAATCAATGTAGCATTCCATATGTCCAGCCTGCTGCTGATTGTACCTTTAAGTTTCCTTATAGCTCGTAAGATATCATCTATTGCGAGTTGAAGTCCTTTCTACATTTCCCATGTAATTCTTCTTCAAAGAACGCATTTCTATTGCATATTATTTTATCAGTTTTGGGGATATTGAAAGCTGATTCGTACTGATCTCTTAATATTTCAGATAGTGTTCAGGCTAGTGATGTAGCGAAGCTTCGCATTCGCATTCGCAACCGCAGAGCCTCCGCAAAAGTGTTAGATTCGCATTCGCATTTTTTTTAATGCGAATTTGCGGAGCTGAGAATTGCGGAGAACGGGTCACACATTTTCAGCTGCGGCCTTCAATGCAGGAGCATTTTTAAAAATGGTTGAGACGGTAAACTGACTTAGGCCTAGCGCTCTTGCAATGTAGTTCGTACCTTCACTTCTCTCATGTCGCTTTATTATGTCTAACTATGAACTTTCAATTCTCAAGTGGTCCGGATTTTAGACATTCTGATTTTCGAGAGTTTACTGTATATGACATTGCAAAGTCGAAATCACCGTTATAATTATTCCATAGTCCATAGTCCATAGTCCAAAGTCCATACTCTTTCGAGAACGAAATCTGTGTTTGTTGAAAAAAGTTGAATGCCATTTCCGTATTCATCAAATTATATTTCTAAAATAGAACTTATACTGACGCAGAGGAAATTTCTTTAGCTTTAAGACAATATAAAGTTTATTACAAAATTCAATTTAGAAATGTTTTTAATGTATAAATATCAGAAGTATTTTTTTGTTCAAGTGTTTTATTTTTCATAATAATGCTCATATCTCTTTTATTTTAACAGATATTGGTATTATTTTTTTCCTGAATAAGTTTAAGTACTAGTGAGAACATATGTGAAAAAATCGTTGTAAAAACTTGAAAATTTTTTTTTGCTATAAGCATTTTAATAAAATAAAATAAACAATTTTCATGAAAATTTGGCAATTCTGTAGCGACCTGACTCGTGACATGCAGGCTTTTACTTTACCGTCCGTTCTGTCACAATAAGTGCAGTACATCTTCAGTCGTATCATTATTCAAAATTTCAAATATTAACTTCGTCGACTACAGTTGTTTTCACGCCATCGCTCTCAACTTCATCATGAGAAAATCAACAGTTTGGAAATTCTTCTCAAAGAACGCTGATGATACTGCGAAGTGCTTGTTATGCCAACGCAACTACTCTCGAAAGGGTACGAACCACATCAAACATGAGAAATCATCTGTATTCAATTCATCCAAAAGAATTTAAAGAACTGAGTGATGCTGAAAACGAAGCTAAAGAAGATTTAAAGAAAAAAGAAGAACCGACGCCATTACAAAAGACGAAGTCTGACATTAGACAGAAAAATCTCGGATTTCAAACAATTGAAAGCTGTTACCAGAAATTGAAACCTTGGAGTGATGACAATCAAAAATCTAAGACGTACGACTACCGCATCGCAGAAATGCTAGTAATGGATGATTTGCCGTTTAGTCACGTAGAAGATGTCGGTTTCATGCGGCTTATGGCGGAGGTTGCTCCGCAATACAAGATCAAGGAACGACAATTTTACGCTGATCTAATATGCAACAGCATGTACCAAGGTGTAACTGGGAAGATTCAAGATATTGTGGAATAAATCAAGGAATCATTGGTATCCTTTACAACTGATACATGGTCCGACACATCTGCTGGAGTAAGCTTCCTTTCGCTGACCTGCCATGGGGTGGATAATGAATACAAGAGGACGAATTTGTTGCTCGACGCTGAAACTTTGGACGAACAGCACACCGTTGCATATATATCGGAAAAGTTCGACCAAATGCTCGAAAAATGGAAAATTCCTCATTCGTCTGTTAATGCGGTGATGCGTGATGGCGCTGCAAACATGAAGAAAGCGATGGATCTATCAGGCGTCAACAACAGTGATTGTACTGCCCACAAGCTACAGCTCGTTGTAAAATCAGGCTTTCGGCTCAAGAAAATGTTCAGAATTTGCTGATGAAAACCCGTTCAATTGCGACACATTTCAACCACTCCGTTGCAGCAAAGGATGAACTGAAGAAGATTCAGACGCGTTTGGATTTACCGAAATTGGGAATGATTCACGATGTCGCCACAAGATGGAACAGTACTCTGCACATGATGGAAAGAGCTGTTCAGTTGAAGGACCCACTAAGCTTATGTAGCACTGCGAATTCCAAAATACAACTACTATCGAATGTTGATTTCGCTCTACTATCTAGCTGCACGAATATTCTCAAGCCTTTTGACGAAATCACGAATAAACTCAGTAGTTGAGCATCTTCCATATCAGACGTCATTCCTCTGATAGCCTCATTGAAGAACGTGTTAAAACCAGAAAACAGAGATGATGTTGAAGTCAGAACAATGAGAGAAATTATGTACGACGAAATAGAAAGAAGATTCGCTGAAATCGAGACCAATGACTCCTATGCTTTGGCCACTTACTTAGACCCCAAGTACAAAGCAAAGATGTTCTCCAGTACTGCCGTCACCAAGCGTGTCCAAGAAAAAATAGCGCAACTTTGCGATGACCTGGCTAAGGCGCAATCTGAAGAACCAATAGAGAAGAGAATGCGCGCCAGTACGTCTGTGTCTTCACCATCAAATTCAAAAGCTGCCTCAATCATTGAGTCCATGACGTCGTTACTGGCCGCCTCAAACAGTGACGAAGAAGCAGAAGAAGCAATCAGCAGAAATTCAATCAAATTTGTTCAAGAATACCATAAAGAGAAAAGAATCGCCCAAGACGACAACTCTTTAGCGTGGTGGAGAGACAACCAAGAAAAGTACAAGCTTTTAAGTGTACTTGCTAAGAGATTCCTTGGATGTCCTCCAAGTAGCGTCCCAAGTGAGCAACTATTCAGTGGTGCTGGCCTGATCTATCACGAGAAAAGAAACCGCTTGCGAGGAGATAAGGCAGAAAAATTGCTCTTTCTTAAATTTAACTTGGCAACTGTTGGGTTTAAATATGTAAAACTGTAATTATGTACTTTAATATTTTGTTGTAATTATACATTATTAATATGTAAGAAATTTATTATATTGTGTATAAAAACAGTTGTTAAATAATAATAGCATTTGTATTTGTTTTACTTTCTCGTTATAAAAATAGTAATCGTTGTATTCTGGTTTATATAGCGTCCCTTGGTAAAATTTCAGAAAATAGCCACATTTTTAAAATAATTCAAGATTCGCATTCGCCTCCGCATTCGCGCGAATCTCAATTTTCAGATTCGCATTCGCAATCGCATTCGCAATCGCATTCGCAGATTCGCAAAATTTCAGCTTCGCTACATCACTAATTCAGGCATCAATTGGAAAACTGTTCACTCGCTTCAAAGAAACAGGAAGTGTTCATGATCAGCCGCGTAGTGGCTGGCCAAAAAGTTCAACCGATGCAGCAACATCACTAACGGTACTCAATCACCTCGAAAACAGCCCACGTAAGTCCTTAAGAAAGTTATCCCAGGAAACGGGTGTCTCCAGAAGATCCATTCAACAATTCTTGCAACAAATCGTTTCCACCCGTACAAAGTCCAACTCGTTCAGGAACTGCACGGTGACGACACAGACCGTCGTGTAGAGTTATGCCAGTGGTTTCTACAACATCGACAGCTTCAACGAAGGATCATGTTCAGCGATAAGGTTTATTTATTTGAATGTATTTGTTATAATCAGTATGAAGTGAAAGCCTGTAAATTACATCAATAATAAGTATTTGTATTGTCAATTGCATTTCAATTACATTTAGAAGTTTTCTTTAAGGATTAATTATTGTCCTTCAAAAATAGAAGCGTTTTTCATTGACATCAAATATTTCGAAGAATTAATCAAGATTCTACCAACAACTTTTCTTTTGTTTTACAGTTCAAGGAGTTGAATTTCAGTGGACAACTGGACATGTTCTCTATTTTCTAGTAGAATACTTGTTTCAGCGAGATAAATACTCTGTAAGCCATTTCAGATTTAGTTTATAAGGACGGAATTCAAAGAAATTTGAATCATATCATGATATTTGTATTTATAAAAGGTGTAACAACCTTCTTTACCGGTTATTTGGGATACTTTTCTATAGTTTTGACAAATAACATCACTTTGGAAGTTTTTGATAGGTTGAACTAGGACGATAGCCTGGAAACTCATCCGATTTAAATCCATAGGCAAATGTGGGTGCAATTGTCAAACAATGAACTGAAGTAGCTCTCTGTAATATTTGCAAAGGCCAAGACCAAAATTCAAAAGAAACATTGATCAGAATGCTGAAAGAGGCTTTGCAAAGCATGGAAACTGACAAAGATTTGTTTGGTCGACTCTTTCGTGTTAAAATGACGTTAGAAGCAAAAAGAAAGAATATTGGTTATTGCTGATGCTTGCTAAGTCTTTTGAATTTATCAAAATACTTTTCTTTTAATCCCTAAAAACCGGTAAACCATCTCATTCCATCCTTTTCTTTATATGGTAACTGTAAGTAGGGGAAAAAGTATAACTCAGTCTTATGCCAATGAATGTAGCTTTATTTTGAGACTAACATCGGACGGCAAAGAATTAGAAATGCATCTCGTATCCAGCTTCGCACTACAATACCTTTTCATATTGTTGAGGAATAGACAATTTTTGTTGTGTGTGTTGGCTGTCTATTAATAATCAGTAGAGTCATACAGAATGAATGAAATGTGCAGCACATGTGTGCATCGTTCAAGAAAAGGCATAGATTCCCTGAAACGTCTGATGTGACGTGTGAATGGAGGAAAAATTATATTTAAAACCAATATTTTACGATTTAAACCAACATCATTTCCATCTTTTTCAACAACCTCTGCCTTTATATAACAATTATTATTAATATTATATATATATATATAAAATATTCAGTGTTGATATAACAGTCTTCAGAAGTAAGGTACTTACTTTACTCCCGGTTGTGATTTCTTTGTATTCGTGTGTGCGTAAGGAGATTTGAGAGGCTTTAGTTCCGAGTTCAGCCGTTATGTTCACCCGAAGAAGGAGAGAAATGGGTTTTTAGGTAATGTTTGTATGAGTGCTTTCTTTGGCTTGTGCAAAATTATTGAAACCCACTCTAATAGACAGAGTTTATTTCCACAACAGTTTCGATGCCCTCTGGCATCCTCTTCCGGTAGATGCCAGTGGGCATCGAAACTGTTGTGGAAATAAACTCTCTCTATTAGAGTGGGTTTTTATTATCATAATTTGAAGTTTTTTGCATTTGTTTGTAAGAATGTCATTGAGGTTCATAAGGTCCCTTTCTACCAATGCATTTTGGGGGTAAACTTAATACGTAAACAAATTCCCTGTTGTGTGATTTATCTAACTCTAAAATTCACACTCGCCATAACTTATATATCTTATCTCCTTTAACCATAGAATCTGTAGTGTTTGGAGTCTTATCCTCATCCTTTTCATGTAACTTCAGAAGGCATCTCAACGTTATTACAACAAAGCTATTTGTTGATAAATAATAACGTTCGCACGAGGTAAAAATCTTTGGTATTTTATTTTATTACAATATCTCCCTGAAGCTTTCATCTTGCTGAGCTCTCAGAGAGGTAAAAAGTAATTATTTATCATCATCATCAGTACATTATTAACATTATCGTCAATATTAGTATTCATTATTATTAATACTAACATCAATAACACTATCATCTAAAAATAGGGATACGTTACGTACATAACTGAGTAAAAACAAATAAAATATTAGAAATTAATAAATAATGTGGAAAATTCATTAAAAACAAATAACATTCGCGAGCAGATTTATTACATTATTAATTAAAAGAGACTTTTTATATGTCAAAAAATATATTTTTTGAGATTAGCGCTTAATTCGAAGGAAGAGTCTATTATTTCCATCTTTATTTATGTTTTAGTCTCTCACGGACACTTCCTTTACGAAATGGGTTGAATTATAGATTTTAATTCTGCTTGACTCAACACACACACACACACACACACACACACGAGGAAACTATTCATTTCACGGCTCATATCTTAGTTTGAGTTCTATCATAGTGTCTCTAAATGACTAATTTTACGCTACATTGCAGCTGTGAATATTATTGCCTTATACGATGCAACTGTTTATATTTAATTTAATTGTTAATTAATTAAGTGTTTCGCTTTATGTCAGACTTAGTTTGAATTAATTTATTATTTAAAGTTTGATCAGTGATAAAAACTAATCAATAATATTTGTTTCGTGGAAAATAGTATTAATTACTAAGCGCAGTGCGAAGGTACGCTGTATAGCTTAGGTTAACGTGGGGCGTGGTATGGTATCTGAACGTACACCATCCATATTATAATTAATGAAATATATAGCTAGTTGTGTAAGATGTTATTGGCTCGGTAATTTAAAGTATGAATTAACTATTTTGTTTGACACTTTGACACTTTGACACTTATTGTTGATAATAATTTGTAAAGAATTAAAATAGGGTGTTTATTTATTTATTTTAAATAAATAGGCTGTTTATTTCAATATCTTTCCAAGGGAAGTAAAAATTCTATTTAGTTCGGGAATAACACTACTGTCTAAAGAGTACATATTCAATTCGGGACTATCACGGATATCCTTTATTTTCTTTGTAAATATTGTGAGCTATAAAGTCGATAGATACTAAGCACAAGGAAGGGGACGACAAAGCTTTTAATATAATTAATATTGTAATAAGAGCCTGGTCGGATTTTCCATAAAATAGAACCGTAGAGGCATTTTAGGGGAGAATTTGCCAAACACACACTTTTATTAATATAACTTGGATATGCTGAATCCATTTCTGGTGTAAATCGATTCCCGGTATTTCTGTGAACCTTTACTCTGGATGTTCAACTTTTGAATTAAAAATAAGACCCAATTTTACGGATCAGACATAAAATGCGTAACTTATCCTTCTATTGAGGGTTACATATAAACCAAACCGTAATAGAAAACAAATATTTCACAATAGCTTTTTGTATTTATAACAAATAGGAAGTAAAAGAATCCCCTCCAAAAGACATATGTACGATACGATTTTCTAGCAATAGTTATCGGAAGATTATTTGTACTATTTTAGACAGTTAGGATGCGTTTCGATAACAGAGCCAAAAGGTGGAAGTGTTTTAATGCCAAAGAAATGTAGTTCGTAAGAAAGAATGGATTTATTCAGCGTTGAAAAGATACTCCGGCAAATAACATTTACAAGAAAGTGCATTAAAATTAGGGCGGAAGCAAAACCAAGGTAACAAAGGTATAGAAATAGTGCTAAATAATAATGATAATACTTATAATATTAATAATGATAATAAAAACAATAATAATAATAATAATAATAATAATAATAATAAAAATTTACAAATGTAGTGTTTGATTATTTTATACAATTTTAAGTGAAATTATCAATTGTATATTTATTAGAAAATAAATGATGCTTAATGATAAAAAATTAGGACGAATTATGAAATTAAAAGTGTTTAATGAAATTGGCATAGTTTAGATAGTTAATTTAAAAATGAGTACTTAATTACTACTGCAAAAATGGCAGTAGTCAACTTGTACATTACTAGGAGCTAGTGAACTACTTCTTTAGTAATTTGCGAAATATATTTAGTAATGAAGCCTGTCTAATATTTATGGGACTTGCATTCCATACATCTGCTCCTTTGAAAGAGAGTGCATTTCCTGCAGTTTCCATTGTATAGTTTGGTTTATGTATAAAATTCCTGGGCAGTCTAGTGTTATAATTATGATGAATTTAATGGTGGGGGGTGATTGCTCTTTGAATGGGTGATGTATGTTGATTTTTAATGATAACTTTGAACATATTGACAGCAGCATTAAGTTTGTATAAAGTCATTTAGTTTTAAAATATTTAGCGTTAAACGATGGAGAAGTGTGACCTCCTTGTATGTTAACTTATTTGAGAGGGTTCGCGGGCATTTTTTATGAATGACTCCCAAAGGATGTTTTATATATTTCTTTGAGTTACCCATGCTGTAATGCAATATAATAATGTGATAAGGAGTGCGTCTTTTTATTTTAAATGGAAAAAATGCGTATATTATATATATATATATATATATATATATATATATATTATGTGTGTGTGTGTGTGTGTGTTTTGTGTGTGTGTGTGTGTGTGTGTGTGTGTGTGTGTGTGTGGTGTGTGTGTACAACACTCTACTCACTTTTAAATCTATCTATCTCTATTTCTATCTCTCTCTCTATATATCTCTCTCTCTCTCTCTCTCTCTCTCTCTCTTCTCTCTCTCTCTCTCTCTCTCTCTGTCTATATAATATATATATATTATATATAATATATATATATATATATATATATATAATATATATATATATATATACATATACAGGGCGTCCCAAAAAAGTGTATACACACTTTAACAGCTGATAGCTCAATTGATGTTTCTTTCTTTCCAAGTTAAACCCATTAGAATTAATAATGGCAGTCAGACGAAGCTTTGAACAAAGGAAATTCATTCTAAAATGCTACTGGAAGTGTGAAAACGCAGTTGAAGTGCAAAGACAGTTTAGGAGGGAGTTTCAAACAGATCCACCAACGCGACTTACCATCACTCGAATTAGAGATAAGTTTGAAGCCGATGGAACTGTTCAGAATGTCCACAAGAAGCGTTCCGGAAGACCACGGACATCGACAAGCCCCACAAAGCAAGAAAGAGTACTGGAAACGTATCACCAAAGTCCAAAAAATCTGTGCGGCAAGCGAGTCGTGAGGTAGGAATTTCAGAATCGTCTGTCCAACGCATTTTGAAGCGCTGTCAATGGAAAAGTTACATTCCAAGATTAGTCCATGCTATTAATGAAGATGATCCGGACCGAAGAGTGGAGTATTGCGAGTGGTACTTGGCACGATGTGGATGTGGATTGGACGAAGGGGTTTCGTAGAATACCCTCCGCGTTCACCAGACCTCACACCACTAGGCTTTTTTTATGGGATACTTAAAAGACAAAGTCTACGTTATAAAACCTGCAACAGTCGCTGAATTGAGAGCAGCCATTGAACGAGAATGCATACAAATACCAAACGAAATGTTTCGTGATGTTTGCGATTCCATTGCTTCGCGTTATCAGCAGTGCCTGGACCAGAACGGACGTCAGTTTGAAAACAGGCGTTGACAAAACAATTAAATAATGTCTGTAGATTCTATTACATTTTGAAAATGAAATGTATTTTAATAAACACTGCCTTTATAATTATTTAAAGTGTGTATACATTTTTTTGGGACGCCCTGTATATATATATATATATATATATATATATATATATATATATATACACGGTGAACCAAAAGTAGGTGGACAGTAGGTTGAATACGGTTTGTGTTATATTATATTATAACTATGGTGTTCATTATAACTATGGTGTTTGTGTTTTATTATATTAAATATTATAACTAAATTTATTTAAATTTTATTTTGTATTATAGTATACAAAAAAATTAAATATGTATTCTCAAAATAAACGTTATCATTTACTGTCCACCTACATTTGGTTCACCCTATATATATATATATATATATATATATATATATATATATATATATATATATATATATATATATATATATATATATATATATATATATATATATATATATGCACAATGTTCTTTGTGAACTAGAAAACAAGCGAATTACAGTTTCCTCGATTCAAGGGCAAATAAAGAACGATGAAAAGATTTTCTTTTTATGCATCGCAATCAGATCTCCATTTTCCTTTCATGCATTTTCATAATCCACAGATAAAAAACGCTTTCAGAACCACACTGGAAGCATTTGCGCCTCTGATTGGAACTGATAAGAACATCGGCTGATAGTCTAATTGGAGTTGCACTCTTTCACCTAACTTCGGGGAGCAGCCATAAAAACTGTCTTCCGGAAGAGCTTTCAACTGAAATTCGATAGTCTAACTGTACAGGTTTGCTCGACTTTTAATAAAAATGTAAATTTTAACTTTTCTTGCGTAGAACTTGCTTGAAACTTTCTTTGAAGAATTAAAATTTACAATTGCCTTAGTAAGTTCATTCATAGCAGCTGGAATCGTTTGAAACTTACATTTATTTATTGCATATTTTATTATATATTATTATATATTATTATTATTATTATTATTATTTATTATTGAATTCAATCCTACATAACGCGTTGAGTTAGCCAAACTTCTGAGAATTACTCTCGAAGAAACACGTCATCCAAAGAGCACAATGAAAATCTATGCAACAAATTACATTACCTTTCCTTTGAACCTTTCAAGTGTTCCGTGCGATGATTCCTCATTTCACGGAGGTCAGGTTTGTTTCCCTTCCTCTCGAGTTGGTGTCTTGCGCTCTCCACTTTACATAGCCAGGTAATCCCGGTTCATCTGGTACCGTACCATGAAGCTTCTCTGAATTCCTTCGAGTTGACTATTGTCCCTTTTTTTTTAATATGAAGATGTTAAAACTGAGCAATACTCCAGTTTTGGTATGATCAGTGTTTTCAAGAGATTAATCATTATATTTCTTTCCTTTTTTTAATGGTTTCCATTATTCTTTTAGTTATTCTTTTGTTTGTTTATCGCTATCATATTTTGTGTTTCAGATATCACATCGTCAGTCATTATAACTCCTAAATCGTTTGTTTTAGAGTTTTTCTGAATTTCTGTTCATTTGGGGTTAAGTGTTCAGTGGATTTTAGTTCTTCCCCTCTTCCGTATCTTTATAGTTGAAATTTCTCTATGTTAAATTCCATATTGTTGCTTTCTTACCAATTGTAGATTCTGTTCATGTTTGTTTGTAGAGATTCTATATCTTCCTGGTTTCTTATTTTTCTGCCAATTTTTTTTCGTCATCAGCAAAGGATGTTATTGTGATATCATTGGTAGCTTCCTCATCGATATCAGTTAGCATGATTATCAAGAGTAATGGAGCTAATACTGTTCCTTGTGGTATTGAGCTGTTGATTTCTGACTCTGATGAAGACACCTTGGCAACGTGTGTGTATATCACACAATAGTTTTCATCGTTCCCGAATGCATCACTCATGTTGTTATAGTGTTCTATTAGCTGTGATAGGCACAGTCTCCCTGAATGCAACCCATGTTGGTTATCAATTTTTCCCGAGTCTCCCGATTTTTTCTGTAAGTATTCTTTCAAATATTCTGGTGAGATGAGATGTGAGCGACACCGGCAAAAAGTTTTTTGCCTCAGATCGATCCCATCCTTTATAAATTGGAATTATGTTCGCTCTCTTCAGGATACTCAGTATTTCTCCCGTGTCTAGTGATCGTCACCATATCCAATATAGGGGATTAGCAATTTCATTCTCGCAGTTTTTAATCACTGTAGCATTCCATATGTCCAGCCTGCTGCTGATTGTACCTTTAAGTTTCCTTATAGCTCGTATGATATCATCTATTGCGAGTCGAAGTCCTTTCTACTTTACCCTTGTAATTCTTCTTCAAAGAACGCATTTCTATTACATATTATTTTATCAGTTTTGGGGATATTGAAGGCTGATTCGTACTGAGCTCTTAATATTTCAGATACTTCATTTAGAACATCGATTAATTCATTTTCATCTTTCAAAGCTGCGACAGTCGCGTGATTTTTCGTCTTCCATTTTTGCAAAATTATAGAGGTATTTTGAGTTAACCTTTAACACTTCTACAGCGTCGTCGCTTTCGTGCTTTGTACATTGTAAAACAAGTTGTTCCATACAGACAACCATTTCTAAACATTTTATTATTCCATTTAAATGGAACATGAAACGATGATTCTGAATCAATTTTACGTTGAATGTCTATATAATTGGTTCAAATTTAGACCCGGAAGGAAAGTTCATATTTTTCAATGAAAGACCATTCGTTTTACAAAGAAATTGCTCCATAATCGGTTCATGCAGCAAATGGAGTAATTAAATTTTTAGAAACATTGTTCTTTACGGAACATCTTTTCTTTCTAGACCAATTTTTAATTATTTATAATAATAATAATAATAATAATAATAATAATAATAATAATAATAATCTTTATTCAGAAAGAACACATTACATAAGATATATATATATATCTTGGGAATATCTTGGGAAGCATGACAACTTTTCAGGCAAAAAGTCTTTGAGATTTATTTCTATTTTTACATAGGAAAATGTCAAATATAAATAGAATTTGTGGAAAATAAAATAATGATTTTGGCTCTCTCATTCTCTCTTCCCTTCTTGGCCCCTCCTTCCTGCTTAATTTTTTTTTAGTTAATTCTGTCATTACAAATGAAAATTGAAATAGTCTTTGAAATAATAGAAAATGATAATAGAAATAACAATAGAAATAATAGAAAAGAAAAATGGTGAACAATGCAAATCATGATGTAATCTTAAAGTTACAAATATACAGATGAGTGAGTCATATTATAATCATGGCGTAATCTATTGGGAACTTTTAACATCTAATTTATATGCTTTATGATTGCACCCATTTTAAGATTGTGAATTTTGTCAAATAATTATAATAACGGTGATTTTCATTGTTTATTTGCAATACATATGCATATACATATACACACATACAGTGTGGCGCAAAAGTCAACCATAGGGACATTTTAATAATTTGTGTTTTAATGTGTTTTGTTCTTTTCTGATTTGTTGTTGAACTTATGGCAGAGAAATTGACAAAAGGTCAACGGGTATAGATAGTTTTAATGCGTGCAAGGCGTGATAACACACACCGATCAGTTGCTACTACTTTTAATGACAAACACCCTGAGAGGCCGCCAGTTATTCAGGCATCAATTGGAAAACTGTTCACTCGCTTCAAAGAAACAGGAAGTGTTCATGATCGGCCGCGTAGTGGCTGGCCAAAAAGTTCAACCGATGCAGCAACATCATTAACTGTACTCAATCACCTCGAAAACAGTCCACGTAAGTGCTTAAGAAAGTTATCCCAGGAAACGGGTGTCTCCAGAAGATTCATTCAACAATTCTTACAACAAATCGTTTCCACCCCTACAAAGTCCAACTCGTTCAGGAACTGCACGGTGACGACACAGACCGTCGTGTAGAGTTCTGCCAGTGGTTTCTACAACATCGACAGCTTCAACGAAGGATCATGTTCAGCAATGAAACGATATTTCACCTCAGCGGTCGTGCCAATAGGTATAATGCACGCTATTGGGCCAATGAGAAACCCCACTAGATGGAGGAAGGACATGTGCAATTCGATCCATGAATTATGGTGTGGGTTGCGCTCTGAGGGATCGGTTAATTGGTCCGTACTTTTTCGACGGCAGTGTAACAGGTGAAACATATCTGCATATGCCGCAAACATTTCTAATGCTCATACTGGACGACATTCCATTGGCAGAACGGCTGGAGATGTGTTTTCAACAGGATGATGCACCACCACATTTCGCAACAATCGTCCGGAGCTCTTTAAATGAAACATTCCCAAGCAAATGGATCGGACGGCAAGGGCCCGTCGAATGGCCACCTAGGTCTCCAGACCTCACGCCTCTTGACTTTTTCTTGTGGGGCCATCTCAAGGCGGTAGTCTATGCTGATCGACCCAGAACCATACGTTCTCTAAAGGATAAAATCACATTTGAGTGTGCCAAAATCAGTACCAATGTGTTAAAGAATATTAAACATCATGCATTCTACGCGTCAGAAAGTGTCTCCAAGTGGAAGGCCACCAATTCGAACATTTATTATAATTTAATAAAATGTGCCTATGATTCCTGACTTTTGTACCACTCTGTACATACATTAATAGGAGTTTAAAGTGTTTCTTTAGTGAGTTGCGGAACGAAATTAGTGATGGTGCTTCTCTGATGTTTATGGGTATAGCGTTCCAGATATCTGCCCCTTTTGTAGGAGAGAGCATTTCCTGCAATTTGCAGGGAATAATTTGGTTTATGTATGAAATCATTGGGAAACCTTTTATTAGGATTATGATTGACTGATGGAGGTTAATCGCCCTGTGAATGGGCGAAGTATAGTTTCTATTATTAGCAACTTTGTACATACTGATACCGACAGTAAGTTTATACAGGTCATTTAGTTTTAGAATATTTATGTTTCTGTACATTGGAGAGGTATGAGATCGTCTGTTATCTTTGAGAGAGTTCCTAAACATTTTTTATGGATTACTTCTAGCGGATATAGTATATAATTCTTTGTACTACCCCATGCTGTGATTCCATATTGTAAGTGTGGATGGATAAATGAGTAATACAGTGTGAGGAGGGCATTTTGGGGAATAGTTTTTTTTTCAGTTTAAACATTATTTAGACAAATCTAGATATTTTTGAATTGATATGTTGTGTGTTGCTTTTAAAATTTAATTTTTCATCAAACTTCATGTCAAGAACTTTAATTTCATTTACTTTTGCACAAGGAGTGTTTCCAATTATACACAAGGCTGCGAATGAGAACTTTGTAAGAGTTGTTTTCTTACTAATAACTGGTTTTATATAATTCAATTACGCTGATTTCGAATAAAGTGTCCTTATTTTTTTATCATGTAAGGATTTTTTGCAAACTGGAAGGGAAAAAACAACAACATAAATAAATATTATTTATTTCAATTTTCGTTAGGTACCTATTTCGCTTTGTTATACTAATTACAAATGCGAACAACTTTAAAAAGAAAGAAGACTGTTAACGTCAATTACATATTCATCTTTATTTCTCCCGAGTTTTCTTATGAGATCTATGCCTTTTGGTCTCGAATGTACGCGCTGTTCCTTTTCTTTTATGTAATAATTCTGGAGTATCCCGTTTCAACATCCAGCAGTAATCAGCCATGATGCTGATGTCCCACCTTCCCTGATATCTCTTCTCCATTTCTTTGATGACTTGGTGAAAGCAAGCATTTATAAGCATTTATAGGCAGTAGTTTTAAATCCAAATTTAATGAAAATTATTTACATATGTATATGAAATATGACATTTTGTGAAAAATCTGTACGTGATGGCGAAAAATGATATTTATAGATATTTTCTAATAGCATGTTAATGGCGTCTTCTGTGGCATGAACTTCTCTAAACACAAACTGTGTTTTCGTTAGGATTTTTGTATTTAGCTAAGAATTTGATTAATCTATTGTATGCGATTCTTTCAAATACTTCACTTATAATTGAATGGAGAATCAGGGCTGCCTGATTTGAATAGTGGGCAAACCCTGGCTATCTTCAGGTGATCAGGGAATACACTTTGTACTATTGACTCATTCATAAGTCTTGTGAGTGGGGTTGTTATATGATCTGATGTTAGTTTATATATTTTCATGGAATTAAATTGATATCGGAGCTTTTATTTTTAAGTTTTTAAAGTAGTTGATGTTTCGTTTGGCAGAATTGGTTCAAAGAAGAGAGTATTTGGTGTGGGTTGTGCCATATACAGGGTGTCCCGTAAGTCTGGACCCATAGGGAAAAATAATAAAATTACAAAATAGTCAAAAAATTTATTTATAATATATTTTTTTATTATTTTTATTATTATTTTTATTATTTTTTTATTATGATCTTACTCCGCTGGAGTTTTATTTGTGGGGCCACTTGAAAGCCAAAGTGTACGAGGTCAAACTTCAGAACATTTTCCACCTTAAAGCACGCATTGTGGAGGCGTGTCAAGAAATTTCTGCGACTGTGATTCAGAAAGTGCTGTCGCAGTGGAGATTGCGTCTTCAACTATGTGTGCGACACAACGGCGGACACTTTGAACAGATTATGTAATAAATTTTTGGACTATTTTGTAATTTTATTATTTTTCCCTATGGGTCCAGACTTACGGGACACCCTGTATTGGTGGTAGTGATTGTCTGATTCTGGATTAATTATATTGACATTACAAAATAAAATACATTCATAATCCCTCCATATTCGATCAAGTGGAACGATTAGTTTTTTAGAAACGGTGTTGGCGGCTAACGCGTGGCCAAACAATATAAATGATATGGTGTTAATAATGATAAATAATTAATTAAGTGAACCAAGGGTTCTTAGTGGATATGGTCCGTGTATCTGGGCGCCTCTGGATGTGGCTACACTTCATTCAAAATTCCCAGAACGTGCTTTGACCTTGCAATCTAATTACTTCGATCCTTTGAAATACTTCACGTATGAAGATGACCCGCCCCAGGGGAAGGAACGAGCGTAAACAACACTTATACAGGGTGTCTCAAAAGTCACTATCTATTTCGGTGACATTAGATGTTTTTTTAAAAAATGCTATGCTGGCATAAAGATATGTACTTCTGGTGCAAATTTGTGTATTTAAAAAAAGTTAATTGGTTTATTATCTTGACATGCTTGAACAATTCCTCGAACCTCAACTTCTTACAGATGGCATTCTTGACACAGTAGCTTTTCAGCAGGATGGAGCACCGTGCCATTATGCAATAATTGTACGTGATTATCTTGACAGACGCTTCCCCGGTCGCTGGATTGGTCGTGGAGGAACACAACCATGTGCAGCACGTTCACCGATTTAACACCATTAGATTTTTTCGCCTGGGGTTTCATTAAGTCTAAGGTGTACACTGATAGAAGAATTAGTGATGTAGCCGAACTTCGAAATCGTATTACCGATGCAGTTCAGAAAATAACACCTCAAATGCTGGAAAGTGTGTTCCGGGAAACAACTTATCGCTTTGAGCTCTGTAGAGACACTGATGGTCGCCATGTGGAGACAGATAAATAAATAGCACTAATTCTTTGTGGCACTTACTTTGAAATAAATATATTTTTCATGTCTCAAACCAGTTTTTCGTAATTCCCATTATTTTTCAAAATAGATAGTGACTTTTGAGACACCCTGTACTACTCTAGTCCTTAACTATTATAAAAAGCCCCTGCATTTTCTTCCATTTCCTTTCAATTTTACTTAAAATATAAAAAAATATGAAAACACTCTTACACAAACCTCCAACTATTTTTAACAGAAAAGGGCCTAGGGGTAATGGGGGAGGGGGTTATGCAACAAGAAGGTGGAGGTTAACCCCCCAAGTTGCATAAACTGGGGTGAGGAGTTTTTGAGGAGAGGGAGAATGACCTCGGGGTGGGGTAATAGGGGAGGGGGTAATATAAACATATATAAACACCAGTAAATATTTATTTATTAATCTTGTAGGTGATTTTTAACATTTATAATCTATTTATAATAATAAAAGGACGTGTGTGTGTGTGTGTGTGTGTGTGTGTGTGTGTGTGTGTGTGTGTTCCAGCCATAACTCCAAAATGGAAGCAGTTACGAGCATGAAACTTCACACACATATTGATTAGGTTCCCAGGTTGTGCACCTGGGTGTTAATAAATTAAATAATTAAAATTACTTGGCCCAAAGGCCCCAGCACCGCGATTAAACTACAGAAAAGAACGCAGCCGTGGAAATCTTTGAGCTTCACATTGTGTCAAGATTTCTGAATCTTAAGATTTTCATGATTAATTATTTGGTCAACTATAGAAAAGAACACAGTCATGAAAATCTTGAGCTTCACATACAAATAAAACTAGCGGAGCGACCTGGCGATGCCGGGGTGGAAGTTGAACGCTATATATATATATATATATATATAATATATATATATATATATAATATATATATATATATAAACACACAGTATATGCCCGGTTAAGTCAACTGAATGCCCGGTAGGTTAATTGAATGCCCGGTTAAGTTAATTGAATGCTCGGTTAGGTGAACTGAATGCCGATTAGGTTAATTAAATGCCCGGGTAGGTCAACTGAATACCCGATTAGATTAACTGAATACCCGGGTAGGTTAATTGAATGCCCGGCTAGGTTATTTGTACGCCTTTGACGATTGGTTAGGTTAAGTCATGATATTTTCGTTAGCTTTAACGAAAGTATCACGACTTAACCTAACCAATCGTGAAGGGCGTACAATTAACCTAACCGGGTATTCAATTAACCTACAACAACTTCTATAGTCTAACGTTAGTCAAGATAATCAAAATGTCAAGATGTCACTGAAACATTCACTTTATATATACTGAAGAAAATGTTCGCTTCACAAAATTATTCATATGAATGATTTTCAGAAACCTCTCGGCCATCGCGCCATGCTCAACGATTTTAAATAACCAACTACCATAATTCATCTATCTCCCTACCTACCTACCTACCTACTTACTCAATGACCTTAACATTATCATTTCAAATTTATTAATACAACACACACATTATACACTACTTCAACGGTTTTCTGTATATATATGGTACAACTTTACAGTGTATGGTTTCCAACTAAACCCTGTATGACGTAATCTGTGCTCTCCACTTTGTCATTTATTATTTTTTTGATCTTGTTGTCTTTGCAATTTCTTAATTTTTCAGTCACTCTCTTTCTCTTGCGGAACATTGATATTTTTGTCTCTCAAATCTTTCTCTTTCCTCTGTTTTTTTTTCATTAGGGGGGGGGGTAAGTTTGGATGAAATTAGTCTGGATGAAATTAGTCTGGAAGAAATTAGTCTGTATTTAAGTCTGGATGAAATTAGTCTTAAAATTCTTTGGCAGTGATAAATTCTAAAGAGTCTTCAGTCCTTTTCTTTCTCTTATTTCTCTTCCTTCACCAAGATTAGAATTAGGAAAAGATACGGTCAACATTCGGGAGATGCACGGCCTCCGAATTCAGATTTTTTATTCATACCAGTCGTTAATACAAAATAACATGATTTGATGAATTTAAAAAAACTAGACCTTGTGCTTTTAAAAAATAAAGGATATTGTTCACTTTAACGATTTTTTGACATTTTCCGAGAAACTCCTGTTTTGAGAACTGGTAACAAAAAACCCCAAAGACCACAAGACTATCCTGCATTATTTTTTTGCGAGAAATCGCGGAACTTTATCCACCGCCACAATAAAAGGTTAGTTATTTTTCCGTCGATTTAGTGAAGGTTAGGTTAGGTTAGGTTAGGTTAAACTATGTTCGTTTTAGTGAAGGTTAGGTTAGGTTAGGTTAACCTAACCTTCACTAAAACGAACCTAACCTAACTTAACCTTCACTAAAACGAACCTAACCTAACCTAACCTTCACTAAATCGACGGAAAAATAATTAACCTTTGGGTGGATAAAGATTCGCGAATCGGAAAATGTCAAAAAATCGTTAAAGTGAAAAAAATCGATATCTCCCTTATTTTTTGAAAGCACAAGGTCTAGCTTTTTTTTTAAATTCATCAAATCATATGTACTAACGACTGGTATGAATAAAAAATCTGAATTCGGAGGCCGTGCAGCGTGCATCTCTCCAATATTGACCAAAGAGACAATAGCTTTCATGTGCTGAAGAGTAGAATGAATGAGCTACTAACTTTTTATTATTTTCAATTCATTCCCCAGTCACTTCATTTATCATTCATCGGTCCAGACAAGAGGAAGAAATTTTTCTTTAGTTTTATATAAACTCACAACTTATCACACCGGAAACACTCGATCATTCTCTAGAAGAGGCGACAAAATTTATTCTTCTTTCCTTCATCATTCCGTACAAAAGTCTACGAACTTTCTTCTCCATTCCTTTTTTCAAGTTCATATTTATTTACACCCCACCACCCTGGGTCCACTCCATCATTCGATGCAACAGGCGACAAACTTTCTTTTTCATTCGTTTTATCACCTTCATATTGATTCAAACCCGACCCTCCTGTAATGCCTCTCTCAATCCATACAAGAGACGACAAACTGTTTTCTTCATTCCTCTTTTCAGCTTCATACTAATTCACACTCGACCATCGTGGGACGCCTCCGTCAAACCATACAAGAGACGACAAACTTTCTTTTTCATTCCTTTTATCACCTTCATATTGATTCAAACCCGACCCTCCTGGGATGCCTCTATCAATCCAAACCAGAGGGGACAAACTTTTTTCTTCATTCCTCTATTCAGCTTCATACTGATTCACACTCGACCATCCTGGGACGCCTCCGTCAAACCATACAAGAGACGACAAACTTTCTTTTTCATTTCTTTTATCACCTCCATATTGATTCAAACCCGACCCTCCTGGGATGTCTCTATCAATCCAAACCAGAGGGGACAAACTTTTTTTTCATTCCTCTTTTCAGCTTCATACTGATTCACACTCGACCATCCTGGGACGCCTCCGTCAAACCATACAAGAGACGACAAACTTTCTTTTTCATTCCTTTTATCACCTCCATATTGATTCAAACCCGACCCTCCTGGGATGCCTCTATCAATCCAAACCAGAGGGGACAAACTTTTTTCTTCATTCCTTTTCAGCTTCATACTGATTCACACTCGACCATCCTGGGACGCCTCCGTCAATCCACATAAGGGGCGACAAACTTCCTTCTTCATTCCTCTTTTTAGCTTTATATTGATTCACACTCGACCATCTTCGGACGCCTCCGTCAAACCATACAAGAGGCGACAAACTTTCTTTTTCATTCCTTTTATCACCTTCATATTGATTCAAACCCGACCCTCCTGGGATGCCTCTCTCAATCCATACGAGAGGCGACAAACTTTTTTCTTCATTCCTCTTTTCAGCTTCTTATTGATTCACACTCGACCATCCTGGGACGTCTCCGTCAATCCACACAAGGGGCGACAAACTTCCTTCTTCATTCCTCTTTTTAGCTTTATATTGATTTACACTCGACCATCGTGGGACGCCTCCGTCAAACCATACAGGAGGCGACAAACTTTCTTTCTCGTTCCTTTTTTCAGCTCTGCACTAATTCACACCTAACCCTCCTGGGATGCCTCCATCAATCCAGACAAGAGGCGACAAACTTTCTTTTTCATTCCTCTTTTCAGCTCCGTCAACCCATACAAGACTGGACAAACTTTTCTTTTCATTTCCATTTTCAGTTTCATATTAATTAACAGTTCCCAACCAACCTCCATCATTCCAAACACGAGGAGAAAACAATTTCTCTTCATTCTCTTCTTCTGAAAATTATTGTTTTATTTCCGACTTTCTCACTTCAAAAAATGAATTAACCTTTAATTTCTCATTCATTTTCTGCATTTCCTCTTCATTCAGTGCTTTCTATCCTTCTTCTATCCACCGAATGATTCTTTTATGCGTTGCCTTTCGATTTCTCTCATCTTCCTGAAACATTATCCTATGTTCCCAGTCATGTTCATTCCCTTCTGAAAAGTAGTTCTCCTGTTAAACTTTGAATTCTGGAAGCAACGACTCAGCCTTTAAGTTTTCATTCATTTTTTCAATCTCATATTTTTTGAGAGCTCTCTACCCCTCCTCTATCCACCGAATGATTCTTTCATAATTCGCTCTTCGATTTTCTTCTTCTTCGCGGAATTTAATTCTATTTTCCCAGTTATTAACAGCAATCAGAGGGCAAGTACTCATTGTTGGAATTATTTAATTGTTCGAGTACGTTGAGGAGAAATTTGCAGGATTGCACTCGTCCAAAACAGCACTACTGGTATGTTAGGGGTTTTGTTACAAACAAGCTGAACTTACGGTTGTTCAAACTTATATAAACTCAGTTTAAATCGTGAACAGAGTATATTTACATTTAGTACTGACACGAGAGACAAAACTAAAAAATTGTTTACAAAGTTTTAAATGTGAAGTTTTAAATTTTGAGTAATACATTCCTATTTGACTTTTCACTCATTCCGCAGCATGTCAGAATACGAATAATGGTAATAACCTTGAACATTATCTACAGCGTGGAATCACAGTAACAAGTACATGGTATTCTGACATGTTTCGGAATGAGTTAAAGCAAGCAATTTGCACAAAACGGAGAGGGAGATTGTCGGAAGCTGTTATTCTGTTGCACGACAATGCGCGCTCTCATATCGCTGCACAGACTAGAAAATGCCTTCAAAAACTTAAATTTGAAGTTCTCGACCATCCAGCGTATAGTCCAGACCTGGCACCTTCGGATTTTTACCTGTTTGGACCACTAAAAGACGCTTTGAGAAGTCAGCGATTCCAAGGCGATATGACCTGAAGGAGGCGGTGAATGACTGACTATACACTCAGCCAAAATGTTCTTTTGTGATGGCATTAGGAAGCTTGTAGATCGCTGGACTAAGTGTGTTGAGAAACAGGGAGACTATGTTGAGAATGATGTGCTTATAATGTATCAGATGTGAAAATAAAAAGTTCGGATACATATTGAATTACTCTCGTGTCTATATATATATATATATATATATATATATATATATATATATATATATGTGTGTGTGTGTGTGTGTGTGTGTGTGTGTTTACTGGCTTTGCCATTTAATTCAGACAATTAGTAGTTCAAATTAATCTCAAACTTATTATTTTGAAATGATCTTCGCAAATCATAATAAGTCAAGGACAATTAATATAAGTCCCAAATGGATTATTTATTTGTGTTGTACAGAGAAAATAAATCGTTCGTAATGAGGTGAAAACAAAGAGAAATAACAAATTAAAAAACCTCAGTCGATTCCAAACGATCTTGAAAACTGAGTTTGAGAAATAATTTAAAACTTTTTACTTTGTTTGGTGTTAGATTCAATATTGGAAATGAGAGACGATAATTCAGTGATTGTAATTTAATATTATGAAACTTTCCTATGTCTGTTTTTTAATGCTGTAACATCTTACTGTTAATATAAACTGAGCAAATTTCTTTGCCTAAATTTACTACAGGGTATTCAAAAAGAAACGCAACCCGAAAGAGAAAGAAAACGATTAAATTACAATGCTATATGCAACCTCCAATGGGTTGCTTTTGTTTTTGAACACCCTATATATATATATATATATATATATATATATAAGGTTTATTTATTTGAATGTATTTGTTATAATCAGTATGAAGTGAAAGCCTGTAAATTACATCAATAATAATTATTTGTATTGTCAATTACATTTCAATTACATTTAGAAGTTTTCCTTAATGATTAATTATTGTCCTTCAAAAATAGAAGCGTTTTTCTTTGACATCAAATATTTCGAAGAATTAATCAAGATTCAACCAACATCTTTTCTTTGGTTTTACAGCTCAAGGAGTTGAATTTCAGTGGACATGTTCTCTATTTTCTAATAGAATACTTGTTTCAGCGAGATAAATACTCTGTAAGCCATTTCAGATTCAGATTATAAGGACGGAGTTCAAAGAAATTTTAATCATATCATGAAATTTGTATTTATAAAAGGTGTAACAACATTCTTTACCGGTTATTTGGGATACTTTTCTATACTTTTGACAAATAACATCACTTTGGAAGTTTTTGATAGGTTGAACTAGGACGATAGCCTGGAAACTCACCCGATTTAAATCCATAGGCAAATGTGGGTACAATTGTCAAACAATGAACTGAAGTAGCTCTCAGTAATATTTGAAAAGGCCAAGACCAAAATTCAAAAGAAACATTGATCAGAATGCTCAAAGAGGCTTTGCAAAGCAGGGAAACTGACAAAGATTTGTTTGGTCGACTCTTTCGTGTTAAAATGACGTTAGAAGCAAAAAGAAAGAATATTGGTTATTGCTGATGCTTGCTAAGTCTTTTGAATTGATCAAAATACTTTTCGTTTAATCCCTAAAAACCGGTAAACCATCTCGTTCCATCCTTTTCTTTGTATGGTAACTGTAAGAAGGGGAAAAAGTATAACTCATCTTATGCCAATGAATGTAGCTTTATTTTGAGACTAACATCGGACGGCAAAGAATTAGAAATGCATCTCATATCTAGCTTCGTACTACAATACCTTTTCATATTGTTGAGGAATAGACAATTTTTGTTGTGTGTTGTTGGCTGTCTATTAATAATCAGTAGAGTCATACAGAATGAAGTGAAATGTGCAGCACATGTGTGCATCGTTCAAGAAGAGGCATAGATTCCCTGAAACGTCTGATGTGACGTGTAATTGGAGGAAATTTTTTATTTAAAACCAATATTTTACGAATTAAACCAACATCATTTCCATCCTTTTCAACAACCTCTGCCTTTATATAACAATTATTATTAATATTATATATATATATATATAAAATATTCAGTGTTGATATAACCGTCTTCAGATGTAAGGTACTTTACTCCCGGTTGTGATTTCTTTGTATTCGTGTGTGCGTAAGTGATTTGAGAGGCTTTAGTTCCGAGTTCAGGCGTTATGTTCACCCCAGGAAGGAGAGAAATGGTTTTTTTAGGTAATGTTTTTATGAGTGCTTTCTTTGGCTTCTACAAAATTATTCAAACACACTCTAATAGACAGAGTTTATTTCCACAACAGTTTCGATGCCCACTAGCATCCTCTTCGGGTGGATGCCAGTGGGCATCGAAACTGTTGCGGAAATAAACTCTGTCTATTAGAGTGGGTTTTTATTACCATAATTTGACCTTCACCTAGAAAAGTAAAGTTTTTTGCATTTGTTTGTAAGAATGTCATTGAGGTTCATAAGGTCCCTTTCTACCAATGCATTTTGGGGGTAAACTTAATATGTAAACAAATTCCCTGTTGTGTGATTTATCTAACTCTAAAATTCACACTCACCATAACTTTATATATCTTATCTCCTTTAACCATAGAATCTGTAGTGTTTGGAGTCTTATCCTTATCTTTTTCATGTAACTTCAGAAGGCATCTCAACGTTATTACAACAAAGCTATTTGTTGATAAATATAATAACGTTCGCACGAGGTAATAAATCTTTGAGTATTTTATTTTATTACAATATCTCCCTGAAGCTTTCATCTTTGCTGAGCTCTCAGAGAGGTAAAAAGTAATTATTTATCATTATCATCATTACCATTATTAACATTATCGTCAATATTAGTATTATTATTATTAATACTAACATCAATAACACTATCATCTAAAAATAGGGACTTACGTACATAACTGAGTAAAACAAATAAAATATCGTAGGCCTAAAATATTAATTAGTTTAAAAGATACGGAGAATAATAAAATATTAGAAATTAAATAAATAATGTGGAAAATTCATTAAAAACAAATAACATTCGCGAGCAGATTTATTATCATTATTAATTAAAAGAGACTTTTTATTATGTCAAAATAAATATATTTTTTGAGATTAGCGCTTGGATTGGAAGGAAGAGTCTATTATTTCCATCTTTATTTATGTTTTAGTCTCTCACGGACACTTCCTTTACGAAATGGGTTGAATTATGAGATTTTAATTCTGCTTGACTCAACACACACACACACACACACACGAGGAAACTATTCATTTCACGGCTCATATATCTTAGTTTGAGTTCTATCATAGTGTCTCTAAATGACTAATTTTACGCTACATTGCGGCTGTGAATTATATTGCCTTATACGATGCAGCTGCTTATATTTAATTTTATTGTTAATTAATTAAGTGTTTCGCTTTATGTCAGACTTAGTTTGAATTAATTTATTATTTAAAGTTTGATCAGTGATAAAAACTAATCAATAATATTTGTTTCGTGGAAAATAGTATTAATTACTAAGCGCAGTGCGAAGGTACGCTGTATAGCTTAGGTTAACGTGGGGCGTGGTATGGTATCTGAACGTACACCATCCATATTATAATTAATGAAATATATAGCTAGTTGTGTAAGATGTTATTGGCTCGGTAATTTAAAGTATGAATTAACTATTTTGTTTGACACTTTGACACTTTGACACTTATTGTTGATAATAATTTGTAAAGAATTAAAATAGGGTGTTTATTTATTTATTTTAAATAAATAGGCTGTTTATTTCAATATCTTTCCAAGGGAAGTAAAAATTCTATTTAGTTCGGGAATAACACTACTGTCTAAAGAGTACATATTCAATTCGGGACTATCACGGATATCCTTTATTTTCTTTGTAAATATTGTGAGCTATAAAGTCGATAGATACTAAGCACAAGGAAGGGGACGACAAAGCTTTTAATATAATTAATATTGTAATAAGAGCCTGGTCGGATTTTCCATAAAATAGAACCGTAGAGGCATTTTAGGGGAGAATTTGCCAAACACACACTTTTATTAATATAACTTGGATATGCTGAATCCATTTCTGATGTAAATCGATTCCCGGTATTTCTGTGAACCTTTACTCTGGATGTTCAACTTTTGAATTAAAAATAAGACCCAATTTACGGATCAGACATAAAATGCGTAACTTATCCTTCTATTGAGGGTTACATATAAACCAAACCGTAATAGAAAACAAATATTTCACAATAGCTTTTTGTATTTATAACAAATAGGAAGTAAAAAGAATCCCCTCCAAAAGACATATGTACGATACGATTTTCTAGCAATAGTTATCGGAAGATTATTTGTACTATTTTAGACAGTTAGGATGCGTTTCGATAACAGAGCCAAAAGGTGGAAGTGTTTTAATGCCAAAGAAATGTAGTTCGTAAGAAAGAATGGATTTATTCAGCGTTGAAAAGATACTCCGGCAAATAACATTTACAAGAAAGTGCATTAAAATTAGGGCGGAAGCAAAACCAAGGTAACAAAGGTATAGAAATAGTGCTAAATAATAATGATAATACTTATAATATTAATAATGATAATAAAAACAATAATAATAATAATAATAATAATAATAATAATAAAAATTTACAAATGTAGTGTTTGATTATTTTATACAATTTTAAATGAAATTATCAATTGTATATTATAGAAAATAAATGATGCTTAATGATAAAAAATTAGGACGAATTATGAAATTAAAAGTGTTTAATGAAATTGGCATAGTTTAGATAGTTAATTTAAAAATAATTACTTAATTACTACTGCAAAAATGGCAGTAGTCAACTTGTACATTAGTAGGAGCTAGTGAACTACTTCTTTAGTAATTTGCAAATATATTTAGTAATGAAGCCTGTCTAATATTTATGGGACTTGCATTCCATACATCTGCTCCTTTGAAAGAGAGTGCATTTCCTGCAGTTTCCATTGTATAGTTTGGTTTATGTATAAAATTCCTGGGCAGTCTAGTGTTATAATTATGATGAATTTGATGGTGGGGGGTGATTGCTCTTTGAATGGGTGATGTATGTTGATTTTTAATGATAACTTTTTGAACATATTGACAGCAGCATTAAGTTTGTATAAAGTCATTTAGTTTTAAAATATTTAGCGTTAAACGATGGAGAAGTGTGACCTTGTATGTTAACTTATTTGAGAGGGTTTGCAGGCATTTTTTATGAATGACTTCCAAAGGATGTTTTATATATTTCTTTGAGTTACCCATGCTGTAATGCAATATAATAATGTGATAAGGAGTGCGTTTCGATTAAGTCTTTTTATTTTAAATGGAAAATATATATATATATATATATATATATATATATATATATATATATATATGTGTGTGTGTGTGTGTGTGTGTGTGTGTGTGTGTACAACACTCCACTCACTTTTAAATCTATCTATCTCTATTTATATCTCTCTCTCTCTCTCTCTCTCTCTCTCTCTCTCTCTCTCTCTCTCTCTCTCTCTCTCTCTCTCTCTCTATATATATATATATATATATATATATATATATATATATATATATATATATAATTATATATATATATATATATGCACAATGTTCTTTGTGAACTAGAAAACAAGCGAATTACAGTTTCCTCGATTCAAGGGCAAATAGAGAACGGTGAAAAGGTTTTCTTTTTATACATCGCAATCAGATCTCCATTTTCCTTTCATGCATTTTCATAATCCACAAATAAAAAAACGCTTTCAGAACCACACTGGAAGCATTTGCGCCACAGATTGGAAATGATAAGAACATCGGCTGATAGTCGAATTGGAGTTGCACTCTTTCACCTAACTTCGGGGAGCAGCCATAAAAACTATCTTCCGGAAGAGCTTTCAACTGAAACTCGATAGTCTAACTGTACAGGTTTGCTCGACTTTTAAATAAAAATTTAAATTTTTACTTTTCTTGCGTAGAACTTGCTTGAAACTTTCTTTGAAGAATTAAAATTTAAAATTGCCTCAGTAAGTTCATTCGTAGCAGCTGGAATCGTTTGAAACTTACATTTATTTATTGCATATTATTATTATTATTATTATTATTATATTATTATTATTATTATTATTAAATTCAATCCCTAGATAACGCGTTGAGTTAACCAAGCTTCTGAGAATTACTCTCGAAGAAACGCGTCATCCAAAGAGCACAATGAATATCTATGCAACAAATTACATTACCTTTCCTTTGAACCTTTCAAGTGTTCGGTGCGATGATTCCTCATTTCACGGAGGTCAGGTTTGTTGCCCTTCCTCTCGAGTTGGTGTCTTGTGCTCTCCACTTCACATAGCCAGGTAATCCCGGTTCATCTGGTACTGTACCGTGAAGCTTCTCTGAATTCCTTCGAGTTGACTAATGTCCCTTTTTTTTAATATGAAGATGTTAAAACTGAGCAATACTCCAGTTTGGGTATGATCAGTGTTTTCAAGAGAGGGATCATTATATTCCTTTCCTTTCTTTTAATGGTTTCCATTATCCTTTTAGTTATTCTTTTTTGTTTGTTTATCGCTATTATATTTTGTGTTTCAGATTTCACATCGTCAGTCATTATAACTCCTAAATCGTTTGTTTTAGAGTTTTTCTGGATTTCCTGTTCATTTGGTGTTAAGTGTTCAATGGATTTTAGTTCCTCCCTTCTTTCCTATCTTTATAGTTGAAATTTCTCTATGTTAAATTCAATATTGTTGCTTTCTTACCAATTGTAGATTCTGTTCATGTTTGTTTGTAGAGATTCCATATCTTCTGGGTTTCTTATTTTTCTGCTAATTGTTTTTTGTTTTCATCAAATGATGTTACTGTGCTATCATTGGTAGCTTCCTCATCGATATCAGTTAGCATGATTATGAAAAGTTATGGAGCTAATACTGTTCCTTGTGGTATTGAGCTGCGGACTTCTGACTCTGATGAAGACGCCTTGGCAAAGTGTGTGTAATCACACAATACTGTAGTTTTCATCGTTCTCGAATGCATCACTCATGTTGCTATAGTGTTCCATTAGTTGTGATAGGCACATTGTCCCTGAATGCAACCCATGTTGGTTATCAATTTTTCCAAGTCTTCCGATTTTTCTGTAAATATTCTTTCAAATATTCTGGTGAGATGAGATGTGAGCGACACCGGCAAAAAGTTTTTTGCCTCAGATCGATCACCTCTTTTATAAATTGGAATTATGTTCACTGTCTTCAGGATACTCAGTATTTCTCCCGTGTCTAGTGATCGTCACCATATCCAATATAGGGGATTAGCGATTTCATTCTTGCAGTTTTTAATCAATGTAGCATTCCATATGTCCAGCCTGCTGCTGATTGTACCTTTAAGTTTCCTTATAGCTCGTAAGATATCATCTATTGCGAGTTGAAGTCCTTTCTACATTTCCCATGTAATTCTTCTTCAAAGAACGCATTTCTATTGCATATTATTTTATCAGTTTTGGGGATATTGAAAGCTGATTCGTACTGATCTCTTAATATTTCAGATAGTGTTCAGGCTAGTGATGTAGCGAAGCTTCGCATTCGCATTCGCAACCGCAGAGCCTCCGCAAAAGTGTTAGATTCGCATTCGCATTTTTTTTAATGCGAATTTGCGGAGCTGAGAATTGCGGAGAACGGGTCACACATTTTCAGCTGCGGCCTTCAATGCAGGAGCATTTTTAAAAATGGTTGAGACGGTAAACTGACTTAGGCCTAGCGCTCTTGCAATGTAGTTCGTACCTTCACTTCTCTCATGTCGCTTTATTATGTCTAACTATGAACTTTCAATTCTCAAGTGGTCCGGATTTTAGACATTCTGATTTTCGAGAGTTTACTGTATATGACATTGCAAAGTCGAAATCACCGTTATAATTATTCCATAGTCCATAGTCCATAGTCCAAAGTCCATACTCTTTCGAGAACGAAATCTGTGTTTGTTGAAAAAAGTTGAATGCCATTTCCGTATTCATCAAATTATATTTCTAAAATAGAACTTATACTGACGCAGAGGAAATTTCTTTAGCTTTAAGACAATATAAAGTTTATTACAAAATTCAATTTAGAAATGTTTTTAATGTATAAATATCAGAAGTATTTTTTGTTCAAGTGTTTTATTTTTCATAATAATGCTCATATCTCTTTTATTTTAACAGATATTGGTATTATTTTTTTCCTGAATAAGTTTAAGTACTAGTGAGAACATATGTGAAAAAATCGTTGTAAAAACTTGAAAATTTTTTTTTGCTATAAGCATTTTAATAAAATAAAATAAACAATTTTCATGAAAATTTGGCAATTCTGTAGCGACCTGACTCGTGACATGCAGGCTTTTACTTTACCGTCCGTTCTGTCACAATAAGTGCAGTACATCTTCAGTCGTATCATTATTCAAAATTTCAAATATTAACTTCGTCGACTACAGTTGTTTTCACGCCATCGCTCTCAACTTCATCATGAGAAAATCAACAGTTTGGAAATTCTTCTCAAAGAACGCTGATGATACTGCGAAGTGCTTGTTATGCCAACGCAACTACTCTCGAAAGGGTACGAACCACATCAAACATGAGAAATCATCTGTATTCAATTCATCCAAAAGAATTTAAAGAACTGAGTGATGCTGAAAACGAAGCTAAAGAAGATTTAAAGAAAAAAGAAGAACCGACGCCATTACAAAAGACGAAGTCTGACATTAGACAGAAAAATCTCGGATTTCAAACAATTGAAAGCTGTTACCAGAAATTGAAACCTTGGAGTGATGACAATCAAAAATCTAAGACGTACGACTACCGCATCGCAGAAATGCTAGTAATGGATGATTTGCCGTTTAGTCACGTAGAAGATGTCGGTTTCATGCGGCTTATGGCGGAGGTTGCTCCGCAATACAAGATCAAGGAACGACAATTTTACGCTGATCTAATATGCAACAGCATGTACCAAGGTGTAACTGGGAAGATTCAAGATATTGTGGAATAAATCAAGGAATCATTGGTATCCTTTACAACTGATACATGGTCCGACACATCTGCTGGAGTAAGCTTCCTTTCGCTGACCTGCCATGGGGTGGATAATGAATACAAGAGGACGAATTTGTTGCTCGACGCTGAAACTTTGGACGAACAGCACACCGTTGCATATATATCGGAAAAGTTCGACCAAATGCTCGAAAAATGGAAAATTCCTCATTCGTCTGTTAATGCGGTGATGCGTGATGGCGCTGCAAACATGAAGAAAGCGATGGATCTATCAGGCGTCAACAACAGTGATTGTACTGCCCACAAGCTACAGCTCGTTGTAAAATCAGGCTTTCGGCTCAAGAAAATGTTCAGAATTTGCTGATGAAAACCCGTTCAATTGCGACACATTTCAACCACTCCGTTGCAGCAAAGGATGAACTGAAGAAGATTCAGACGCGTTTGGATTTACCGAAATTGGGAATGATTCACGATGTCGCCACAAGATGGAACAGTACTCTGCACATGATGGAAAGAGCTGTTCAGTTGAAGGACCCACTAAGCTTATGTAGCACTGCGAATTCCAAAATACAACTACTATCGAATGTTGATTTCGCTCTACTATCTAGCTGCACGAATATTCTCAAGCCTTTTGACGAAATCACGAATAAACTCAGTAGTTGAGCATCTTCCATATCAGACGTCATTCCTCTGATAGCCTCATTGAAGAACGTGTTAAAACCAGAAAACAGAGATGATGTTGAAGTCAGAACAATGAGAGAAATTATGTACGACGAAATAGAAAGAAGATTCGCTGAAATCGAGACCAATGACTCCTATGCTTTGGCCACTTACTTAGACCCCAAGTACAAAGCAAAGATGTTCTCCAGTACTGCCGTCACCAAGCGTGTCCAAGAAAAAATAGCGCAACTTTGCGATGACCTGGCTAAGGCGCAATCTGAAGAACCAATAGAGAAGAGAATGCGCGCCAGTACGTCTGTGTCTTCACCATCAAATTCAAAAGCTGCCTCAATCATTGAGTCCATGACGTCGTTACTGGCCGCCTCAAACAGTGACGAAGAAGCAGAAGAAGCAATCAGCAGAAATTCAATCAAATTTGTTCAAGAATACCATAAAGAGAAAAGAATCGCCCAAGACGACAACTCTTTAGCGTGGTGGAGAGACAACCAAGAAAAGTACAAGCTTTTAAGTGTACTTGCTAAGAGATTCCTTGGATGTCCTCCAAGTAGCGTCCCAAGTGAGCAACTATTCAGTGGTGCTGGCCTGATCTATCACGAGAAAAGAAACCGCTTGCGAGGAGATAAGGCAGAAAAATTGCTCTTTCTTAAATTTAACTTGGCAACTGTTGGGTTTAAATATGTAAAACTGTAATTATGTACTTTAATATTTTGTTGTAATTATACATTATTAATATGTAAGAAATTTATTATATTGTGTATAAAAACAGTTGTTAAATAATAATAGCATTTGTATTTGTTTTACTTTCTCGTTATAAAAATAGTAATCGTTGTATTCTGGTTTATATAGCGTCCCTTGGTAAAATTTCAGAAAATAGCCACATTTTTAAAATAATTCAAGATTCGCATTCGCCTCCGCATTCGCGCGAATCTCAATTTTCAGATTCGCATTCGCAATCGCATTCGCAATCGCATTCGCAGATTCGCAAAATTTCAGCTTCGCTACATCACTAATTCAGGCATCAATTGGAAAACTGTTCACTCGCTTCAAAGAAACAGGAAGTGTTCATGATCAGCCGCGTAGTGGCTGGCCAAAAAGTTCAACCGATGCAGCAACATCACTAACGGTACTCAATCACCTCGAAAACAGCCCACGTAAGTCCTTAAGAAAGTTATCCCAGGAAACGGGTGTCTCCAGAAGATCCATTCAACAATTCTTGCAACAAATCGTTTCCACCCGTACAAAGTCCAACTCGTTCAGGAACTGCACGGTGACGACACAGACCGTCGTGTAGAGTTATGCCAGTGGTTTCTACAACATCGACAGCTTCAACGAAGGATCATGTTCAGCGATAAGGTTTATTTATTTGAATGTATTTGTTATAATCAGTATGAAGTGAAAGCCTGTAAATTACATCAATAATAAGTATTTGTATTGTCAATTGCATTTCAATTACATTTAGAAGTTTTCTTTAAGGATTAATTATTGTCCTTCAAAAATAGAAGCGTTTTTCATTGACATCAAATATTTCGAAGAATTAATCAAGATTCTACCAACAACTTTTCTTTTGTTTTACAGTTCAAGGAGTTGAATTTCAGTGGACAACTGGACATGTTCTCTATTTTCTAGTAGAATACTTGTTTCAGCGAGATAAATACTCTGTAAGCCATTTCAGATTTAGTTTATAAGGACGGAATTCAAAGAAATTTGAATCATATCATGATATTTGTATTTATAAAAGGTGTAACAACCTTCTTTACCGGTTATTTGGGATACTTTTCTATAGTTTTGACAAATAACATCACTTTGGAAGTTTTTGATAGGTTGAACTAGGACGATAGCCTGGAAACTCATCCGATTTAAATCCATAGGCAAATGTGGGTGCAATTGTCAAACAATGAACTGAAGTAGCTCTCTGTAATATTTGCAAAGGCCAAGACCAAAATTCAAAAGAAACATTGATCAGAATGCTGAAAGAGGCTTTGCAAAGCATGGAAACTGACAAAGATTTGTTTGGTCGACTCTTTCGTGTTAAAATGACGTTAGAAGCAAAAAGAAAGAATATTGGTTATTGCTGATGCTTGCTAAGTCTTTTGAATTTATCAAAATACTTTTCTTTTAATCCCTAAAAACCGGTAAACCATCTCATTCCATCCTTTTCTTTATATGGTAACTGTAAGTAGGGGAAAAAGTATAACTCAGTCTTATGCCAATGAATGTAGCTTTATTTTGAGACTAACATCGGACGGCAAAGAATTAGAAATGCATCTCGTATCCAGCTTCGCACTACAATACCTTTTCATATTGTTGAGGAATAGACAATTTTTGTTGTGTGTTGTTGGCTGTCTATTAATAATCAGTAGAGTCATACAGAATGAAGTGAAATGTGCAGCACATGTGTGCATCGTTCAAGAAAAGGCATAGATTCCCTGAAACGTCTGATGTGACGTGTGAATGGAGGAAAAATTATATTTAAAACCAATATTTTACGATTTAAACCAACATCATTTCCATCTTTTTCAACAACCTCTGCCTTTATATAACAATTATTATTAATATTATATATATATATAAAATATTCAGTGTTGATATAACAGTCTTCAGAAGTAAGGTACTTACTTTACTCCCGGTTGTGATTTCTTTGTATTCGTGTGTGCGTAAGGGATTTGAGAGGCTTTAGTTCCGAGTTCAGCCGTTATGTTCACCCGAAGAAGGAGAGAAATGGGTTTTTAGGTAATGTTTGTATGAGTGCTTTCTTTGGCTTGTGCAAAATTATTGAAACCCACTCTAATAGACAGAGTTTATTTCCACAACAGTTTCGATGCCCTCTGGCATCCTCTTCCGGTAGATGCCAGTGGGCATCGAAACTGTTGTGGAAATAAACTCTCTCTATTAGAGTGGGTTTTTATTATCATAATTTGAAGTTTTTTGCATTTGTTTGTAAGAATGTCATTGAGGTTCATAAGGTCCCTTTCTACCAATGCATTTTGGGGGTAAACTTAATACGTAAACAAATTCCCTGTTGTGTGATTTATCTAACTCTAAAATTCACACTCGCCATAACTTTATATATCTTATCTCCTTTAACCATAGAATCTGTAGTGTTTGGAGTCTTATCCTCATCCTTTTCATGTAACTTCAGAAGGCATCTCAACGTTATTACAACAAAGCTATTTGTTGATAAATACAATAACGTTCGCACGAGGTAATAAATCTTTGGGTATTTTATTTTATTACAATATCTCCCTGAAGCTTTCATCTTCGCTGAGCTCTCAGAGAGGTAAAAAGTAATTATTTATCATCATCATCAGTAACATTATTAACATTATCGTCAATATTAGTATCATTATTATTAATAGTAACATCAATAACACTATCATCTAAAAATAGGGATTTACGTACATAACTGAGTAAAACAAATAAAATATCGTAGGCCTAAAATATTAATTAGTTTAGAAGATACGGAGAATAATAAAATATTAGAAATTAAATAAATAATGCGGAAAATTCATTAAAAACAAATGACATTCGCGAGCAGATTTATTATCTTTATTAATTAAAAGAGACTTTTTATTATGTCAAAATAAATATATTTTTTGAGATTAGCGCTTAAATTCGAAGGAAGAGTCTATTATTTCCATCTTTATTTATGTTTTAGTCTCTCACGGACACTTCCTTTACGAAATGGGTTGAATTATGAGATTTTAATTCTGCTTGACTCAACACACACACACACACACACACACACGAGGAAACTATTCATTTCACGGCTCATATATCTTAGTTTGAGTTCTATCATAGTGTCTCTAAATGACTAATTTTACGCTACATTGCAGCTGTGAATTATATTGCCTTATACGATGCAACTGTTTATATTTAATTTAATTGTTAATTAATTAAGTGTTTCGCTTTACATCAGACTTAGTTTGAATTAATTTATTATTTAAAGTTTGATCAGTGATAAAAAATAATCAATAATATTTGTTTCGTGGAAAATAGTATTAATTACTAAGGGCAGTGCGAAGGTACGCTGTATAGCTTAGGTTAACGTGGGGCGTGGTATGGTATCTGAACGTACACCATCCATATTATAATTAATGAAATATATAGCTAGTTGTGTAAGATGTTTTTGGCTCGGTAATTTAAAGTATGAATTAACTATTTTGTTTGACACTTCGACACTTTGACACTTTGACACTTATTGTTGAGAATAATTTGTAAAGAATTAAAATAGGCTGTTTATTTATTTATTTTAAATAAATAGGCTGTTTATTTCAATATCTTTCCAAGGGAAGTAAAAATTCTATTTAATTCGGGAGTAACTCTACTATTTAAAGAGTACGTATTCATTTCGGGACTATCAAGGACATCCTTTTTTTTCTTTGTAAATATTGTGAGCTACAAAGTCGATAGATACTAAGCACGAGGAAGGGGACTACAAAGCTTTTAATATAATTAATATCGTAATAAGAGCCTAGCCTGGTCGGATTTTCCATAAAATAGAACCGTAGAGGCATTTTAGGGGAGAATTTGCCAAACACACACTTTTATTAATATAACTTGGATATGCTGAATCCATTTGTGGTGTAAATCGATTCCCGGTATTTCTGTGAACCTTTACTCTGGATGTTCAACTTTTGAATTAAAAATAAGACCCAATTTTACGGATCAGACATAAAATGCGTAACTTATCCTTCTATTGAGGGTTACATATAAACCAAACCGTAATAGAAAATAAATATTTCACAATAGCTTTTTGTATTTATAACAAATAGGAAGTAAAAAGAATCCCCTCCAAAAGACATATGTACGATACGATTTTCTAGCAACAGTTATCGGAAGATTATTTTTACTATTTTAGAGAGTTAGGATGCGTTTCCATAACAGAGCCAAAAGGTGGAAGTGTTTTAATGCCAAAGAAATGTAGTTCGTAAGAAAGAATGGATTTATTCAGCGTTGAAAAGATACTCCGGCAAATAACATTTACAAGAAAGTGCATTAAAATTAGGGCGGAAGCAAAACCAAGGTAACAAAGGTATAGAAATAGTGCTAAATAATAATGATAATACTTATAATATTAATAATGATAATAAAAACAATAATAATAATTATAATAATAATAATAATAATAATATTAAAAATTTACAAATGTAGTGTTTGATTATTTTATACAATTTTAAATGAAATTATCAATTGTATATTTATTAGAAAATAAATGATGCTTAATGATAAAAAATTAGGACGAATTATGAAATTAAAAGTGTTTAATGAAATTGGCATAGTTTAGATAGTTAATTTAAAAATGAGTACTTAATTACTACTGCAATAATGGCAGTAGTCAATTTGTACATTAGTAGGAGCTAGTGAACTACTTCTTTAGTAATTTGCAAAATATATTTAGTAATGAAGCCTGTCTAATATTTATGGGACTTGCATTCCATACATCTGCTCCTTTGAAAGAGAGTGCATTTCCTGCAGTTTCCATTGTATAGTTTGGTTTATGTATAAAATTCCTGGGCAGTCTAGTGTTATAATTATGATGAATTTGATGGTGGGGGGTGATTGCTCTTTGAATGGGTGATGTATGTTGATTTTTAATGATAACTTTGAACATATTGACAGCAGCATTAAGTTTGTATAAAGTCATTTAGTTTTAAAATATTTAGCGTTAAACGATGGAGAAGTGTGACCTTGTATGTTAACTTATTTGAGAGGGTTCGCGGGCATTTTTTTATGAATGACTCCCAAAGGATGTTTTATATATTTCTTTGAGTTACCCATGCTGTAATGCAATATAATAATGTGATAAGGAGTGCGTCTTTTTATTTTAAATGGAAAAAATATGCGTATATATATATATATATATATATATATATATATATATGTGTGTGTGTGTGTGTGTGTGTGTGTGTGTGTACAACACTCCACTCACTTTTAAATCTATCTATCTCTATTTCTGTCTCTCTCTATGTATCTCTCTCTCTCTCTCTCTCTCTCTCTCTCTATACTGTATATATATAGGGTGAACCAAATGTAGGTGGACAGTAAATGATAACGTTTATTTTGAGAATACATATTTAATTTTTTTGTATACTATAATACAAAATAAAATTTAAATAAATTTAGTTATAATATTTAATATAATATAACACAAACACCATAGTTATAATGAACACCATAGTTATAATATAATATAACACAAACCGTATTCAAGCTACTGTCCACCTACTTTTGGTTCACCGTGTATATATATATATATATATATACACATGCACTAGAATCACAAAATAACACGTGACCTTATTAATAAGCAAACAACCACAAGGAAAAGGAAACACAAAGTCCGAGCGCTTTCGTGATATATTCACATTATCAAGGAGGAACAGAAAATAATAATAATGATAATGTGAATATATCACGAAAGCGCTCGGACTTTGTGTTTACTTTTCCTTGTGGTTGTTTGCTTATATATATATATATATATATATATATATATATATATGCACAATGTTCTTTGTGAACTAGAAAACAAGCGAATTACAGTTTCCTCGATTCAAGGGCAAATAAAGAACGATGAAAAGGTTTTCTTTTTATGCATCGCAATCAGATCTCCATTTTCCTTTCATGCATTTTCATAATCCACAGATAAAAAAACGCTTTCAGAACCACACTGGAAGCATTTGCGCCTCTGATTGGAACTGATAAGAACATCGGCTGATAGTCTAATTGGAGTTGCACTCTTTCACCTAACTTCGGGGAGCAGCCATAAAAACTGTCTTCCGGAAGAGCTTTCAACTGAAACTCGATAGTCTAACTGTACAGGTTTGCTCGACTTTTAAATAAAAATTTAAATTTTAACTTTTCTTGCGTAGAACTTGCTTGAAACTTTCTTTGAAGAATTAAAATTTAAAATTGCCTTAGTAAGTTCAGTCGTAGCAGCTGGACTCGTTTGAAACTTACATTTATTTATTGCATTTATTATTATTATTATTATTATTATTATTATTAAATTCAATTCTTACATAACGCGTTGAGTTAACCAAACTTCTGAGAATTACTCTCGAAGAAACGCGTCATCCAAAGAGCACAATGAAAATCTATGCAACAAATTACATTACCTTTCCTTTGAACCTTTCAGGTGTTCCGTGCGATGATTCCTCAGTTCAGGGAGGTCAGGTTTGTTGCCCTTCCTCTCGAGTTGATGTCTTGCGCTCTCCACTTCATATAGCCATGTAATCCCGGCTCATCTGGTACCGTACCGTGAAACTTCTCTGAATTCCTTCGAGTTGACTAATGTCCCTTTTTTTAATATGAAGATGTTAAAACTGAGCAATACTCCAGTTTTGGTATGATCAGTGTTTTCAAGAGATTAATCATTATATTTCTTTCCTTTTTTTAATGGTTTCCATTATTCTTTTAGTTATTCTTTTTTGTTTGTTTATCGCTATTATATTTTGTGTTTCAGATATCACATCGTCAGTCATTATAACTCCTAAATCGTTTGTTTTAGAGTTTTTTCTGGATTTCTTGTCAATTTGGGGTTAAGTTTTCAGTGGATTTTAGTTCTTCCCCTCTTTCGTATCTTTATAGTTGAAATTTCTCTATGTTAAATTCCATATTGTTGCTTTCTTACCAATTGTAGATTCTGTTCATGTTTGTTTGTAGAGATTCTATATCTTCCTGGTTTCTTATTTTTCTGCCAATTTTTTTTCGTCATCAGCAAAGGATGTTATTGTGATATCATTGGTAGCTTCCTCATCGATATCAGTTAGCATGATTATGAAGAGTAATGGAGCTAATACTGTTCCTTGTGGTAACGAGCTGCTGACTTCTGACTCTGATGAAGACGCCTTGCCAAAGTATATGTATATCACATCATAGTTTTCAACGTTCTCGAATGCATCACTCATGTTGTTATAGTGTTCCATTAGTTGTGAAGGCACAGTGTCCCTGAATGCAACGTATGTTGGTTATCAATTTTTCCCGAGTCTCGAGTTTTTCTGTAAGTATTCTTTCAAATATTCTGGTGAGATGAGATGTGAGCGACACCGGCGAAAAGTTTTTTGCCTCAGATCGATCCCATCCTTTATAAATTGGAATTATGTTCGCTCTCTTCAGGATACTCAGTATTTCTCCCGTGTCTAGTGATCGTCACCATATCCAATATAGGGGATTAGCAATTTCATTCTCGCAGCTTTTAATCACTGTAGCATTCCATATGTCCAGCCTGCTGCTGATTGTACCTTTAAGTTTCCTTATAGCTCGTATGATATCATCTATTGCGAGTCGAAGTCCTTTCTACTTTACTGTAATTCTTCTTCAAAGAACGCATTTCTATTACATATTATTTTATCAGTTTTGGGGATATTGGAAGCTTATTCATACTGAACTTTTAATATTTCAGATACTTCATTTAGAACATCGATTAATTCACTTTCATCTTTCAAAGCTGCGACAGTCGCGTGATTTTTCGTCTTCCGGTTTTGCAAAATTATAGAGGTATTTTGAGTTAACCTTTAACACTTCTACAGCGTCGTCGCTTTCGTGCTTTGTACATTGTAAAACAAGTTGTTCCATACAGACAACCATTTCTAAACATTTTATTATTCCATTTAAATGGAACATGAAACGATGATTCTGAATCAATTTTACGTTGAATGTCTATATAATTGGTTCAAATTTAGACCCGGAAGGAAAGTTCATATTTTTCAATGAAAGACCATTCGTTTTACAAAGAAATTGCTCCATAATCGGTTCATGCAGCAAATGGAGTAATTAAATTTTTAGAAACGGTGTTCTCTATGGAACATCTTTTCTTTCTAGA
The DNA here is from genome assembly GCA_023014485.1 of Bathynomus jamesi. Lineage (NCBI taxonomy): Eukaryota > Metazoa > Arthropoda > Malacostraca > Isopoda > Cirolanidae > Bathynomus > Bathynomus jamesi. Next base: position 111,005 of record JAJOZX010010830.1, read on the forward strand.
CCAATTTTTAATTATTATAATAATAATAATAATAATAATAACAATAATAATAATAATCTTTATTCAGAAAGAACACATTACATAAGATATATAATATATATATATATATATTATATATTATATATATAATATATATATATATATATATATATATCACATCCATATTGGTTTACACAATGTTGGGATTAACGTTTAATGTTTTGTTTAATTACAGTATTCTTATCTGAATATGCCGTTGGGAAGCATGACAACTTTTCAGGCAAAACGTCTTTGAGATTTATTTCTATTTTTACATTGGAAAATGTCAAATATAAATAGAATTTGTGGAAAATAAAATAATGATTTTGGCTCTCTCCTTCTCTCTTCCCTTCTTGGCCCCTCCTTCCTGCTTAATTTTTTTTTTAGTTAATTCTGTCATTACAAATGAAAATTGAAATAGTCTTTGAAATAATAGAAAATGATAATAGAAATAATAGAAAAGAAAAATGGTGAACAATGCAAATCATGATGTAATCTTAAAGTTACAAATATACAGATGAGTGAGTCATATTATAACCATGGCGTAATCTATTGGGAACTTTTAATAACTAATTTATATGGTTTATGATTGCACCCATTTTAAGATTGTGAATTTTGTCAAATAATTATAATAATGGTGATTTTCATTGTTTATTTGCAATACATATGCATATATCCACACATACAGTGTGGCGCAAAAGTCAGGAACCATATGGACATTTTAATAATTTGTGTTTTAATATGTGTTTTGTACTTTTCAGATTTGTTGTTGAACCTATGGCAGAGAAATTGACAATTGATGAACGGGTAGAGATAGTTTTAATGTGTGCAAGGCGTGGTAACACACACCGATCAGTTGCTACTACTTTTAATGACAAACACCCTGAGAGGCCGCCAGTTATTCAGGCATCAATTGGAAAACTGTTCACTCGCTTCAAAGAAACAGGAAGTGATCATGATCGGCCGCGTAGTGGCATGTCAAAAAGTTCAACCGATGCAGCAACATCACTAACGGTACTCAATCACCTCGAAAACAGCCCACGTAAGTCATTAAGAAAGTTAGCCCAGGAAACGGGTGTCTCCAGAAGATCCATTCGACAATTCTTACAACAAATCGTTTCCACCCCTACAAAGTCCAACTCGTTCAGGAACTGCACGGTGACGACACAGACTGTCGTGTAGAGTTATGCCAGTGGTTTCTACAACATCGACAGCTTCAACGAAGGATCATGTTCAGCAATGAAACGATATTTCACCTCAGCGGTCGTGTCAATAGGCATAATGCACGCTATTGGGCCAATGAGAACCCCCACTGGATGGAGGAAAGACATGTGCAATTCGATCCACGAATTATGGTGTGGGTTGCGCTCTGGGGGGATCGGTTAATTGGTCCGTACTTTTTCGACGGCAGTGTAACAGGTGAAACATATCTGCATATGCCGCAAACATTTCTAATGCTCATACTGGACGACATTCCATGGCAGAACGGCTGGAGATGTGTTTTCAACAGGATGATGCACCACCACATTTCGCAACAATCGTCCGGAGCTCTTTAAATGAAACATTCCCAAGCAAATGGATCGGACGGCAAGGGCCCGTCGAATGGCCACCTAGGTCTCCAGACCTCACGCCTCTTGACTTTTTCTTGTGGGGCCATCTCAAGGCGGTAGTCTATGCTGATCGACCCAGAACCATACGTTCTCTAAAGGATAAAATCACATTTGAGTGTGCCAAATCAGTACCAATGTGTTAAAGAATATTAAACATCATGCATTCTACGCGTCAGAAAGTGTCTCCAAGTGGAAGGCCACCAATTCGAACATTTATTATAATTTAATAAAATGTGCCTATGATTCCTGACTTTTGTACCACCCTGTACATACATTAATAGGAGTTTAAAGTGTTTCTTTAGTGAGTTGCGGAACGAAATTAGTGATGGTGCTTCTCTGATGTTTATGGGTATAGCGTTCCAGATATCTGCCCCTTTTGTAGGAGAGAGCATTTCCTGCAATTTGCAGGGAATAATTTGGTTTATGTATGAAATCATTGGGAAACCTTTTATTAGGATTATGATTGACCTGATGGAGGTTAATCGCCCTGTGAATGGGCGAAGTATAGTTTCTATTATTAGCAACTTTGTACATACTGATACCGACAGTAAGTTTATACAGGTCATTTAGTTTTAGAATATTTATGTTTCTGTACATTGGAGAGGTATGAGATCGTCTGTTATCTTTGAGAGTTCGTAAACATTTTTTATGGATTACTTCTAGCGGATATAGTATATAATTCTTTGTACTACCCCATGCTGTGATTCCATATTGTAAGTGTGGATGGATAAATGAGTAATACAGTGTGAGGAGGGCATTTTGGGGAATTGTTTTTTTAAGTTTAAACATTATGTAGAGAAATCTAGATATTTTTGAATTGATATGTTGTGTGGCTTTTAAAATTTAATTTTTCATCAAACTTCATGTCAAGAACTTTAATTTCATTTACTTTTGCACAAGGAGTGTTTCCAATTATACACAAGGCTGCGAATGAGAACTTTGTAAGAGTTGTTTTCTTACTAATAACTGGTTTATATAATTCAATTACGCTGATTTCGAATAAAGTGTCCTTATTTTTTTATCATGTAAGGATTTTTTGCAAACTGGAAGGGAAAAAAAACAACATAAATAAATATTATTTATTTCAATTTTCGTTAGGTACCTATTTCGCTTTGTTATACTAATTACAAATGCGAACAACTTTAAAAAGAAAGAAGACTATTAACGTCAATTGCATATTCATCTTTATTTGTACATAATCTCGAATGTACGCGCTGTTCCTTTTCTTTTATGTAATAATTCTGGAGTATCCCGTTTCAACATCCAGCAGTAATCAGCCATCATGCTGATGTCCCACCTTCCCTGATATCTCTTCTCCATTTCTTTGATGTCTTGGTGAAAGCAAGCATTTATAAGCATTTATAGGCAGTAGTTTCTATGTAATATGAAATATGATATTTTGTGAAAAATCTGTACGTGATGGCGAAAAATGATATTTATAGATATTTCCTGTATGTGGTGTGACCTTCTCTAAACCCAAACTGTGTTTTCGTTAGGATTTTCGTATTTAGCTAAGAATTTGATTAATCTATTGTATACGATTCTTTCAAATACTTTACTCAGAGTTGGTGAGACGGAGCTTGGTCGGTAATTGGATGGAGAATCAGGGCTGCCTGATTTGAATACTGGGCAAACCCTGGCTATCTTCAGGTGATCAGGGAATATTACCTTGTACTATTGACTCATTCATAAGTCTTGTGAGTGTGGTTGTTATATGATATGATATTAGTTTATATATGTTCATGGAATTAAATTGATATCCGAGCTTTTATTTTTAAGTTTTTAAAGTAGTTGATGTTTCGTTTGGCAGAATTGGTTCAAAGAAAAGAGTATTTGGTGTGGGTTGTGGCATATATTGGTGGTAATGATTGTCTGATTCTGGATTAATTATATTGACATTACAAAATAAATACATTCATAATCGCTCCATATTCGATCAAGTGGAACGATTAGTTTTTTAGAAACGGTGTTGGCGGCTAACGCTTCGCCAAACAATATAAATAATATGGTGTTAATAATGATAAATAATTAAGTGAACCAAGGTTTCTTAGTGGATATAGTCCGTGTTTCTCGGCGCCTCTGGATGTGGCTACACTTCATTCAAAATTCTCAGAACGTGCTTTGACCTTGCAATCTAATTACTTCGATTTTTTGAAATGCTTCACGTATGAAGATGACCCGCCCCAGGGGCAGGGTTGCCAGGTGTTCGAAAGCATTTTTAGCCACATGAGAGAACCAAATTAGCCAAAATTAGCCAGTCCTCTATATCAATCTATAAACTATATATATATATGCAAAATGTGAATTTTTTTCTTTAAATCGATTGCATAATGTATACTTACTTTTAAATGATAAAATAAAAATAAGAAATATAAAATGAGTAAATAATTGAAGACTTACCTTCTAATAAATATTGATGACATCCTTATAATGCTAAATACTTTTATTAAAAATTGGTAGAGACAATATCATCAAATTCTTGCTCATCGAATTCATTCTTCATCCAGATTGCGCTTGTCGAAAAACGTTCAGTTACGTTCTCAAAGGTATATTGCATCATAGTGTATATAAATATAGTGTTCATAATGGAAAATATTGGGTGTGCAACCGACCTGGCACGCATTCTGAATTTTGAACAGAAAATTCCGAAAAAAAGTTGCGTATTGTAGCCCCCAAAATTATTCAAGTAGCCCAAAAAGTAGCGGGTAGCCCAAATCTTAAAACTAGTAGCGTGCAGCCCTAAAAAGTAACGTAATCCGCTACTTGTAGCCCAATCTGGCACCACTGTTTGGTAACTTTTAAGTTGCCAGTTGCCACTAGAGATGACTAGAGGCGGCCCGAGGACCTGAATTTTTTTAAACCAAATCTGGTTTGAAAAGACTAAAAAGACAACACTGATAGCAAACATTGAATACATTATTTTCTGAAAAAGCGTAGACAAATAGACTCAAAATTTTGTAGAAAAGTTAATTTTTATAAGCTAAAATTTATATGGTAAATAAACTGAAATTAGCCAAAAATAACCCAAAAAACGAGTGGCTAGTCCTTATAATTTTTTTTAGCCAGCCACATCTGAAATTAGCCCAAATGGCTAATTTTAGCCACACCTGGCCAGGGGAAGGAACGAGCGTAAACAACACTTATACTACTCTAGTCCTTAACTATTAAGAAAAAGCCCCTGCATTTTCTTCCATTTCCTTTAAATTTTACTTAAAATATAAAAAATATGAAAACACTCTTACACAAACTTCCAACTATTTTAACAGAAAAGGGGGGTAGGGGAAATGGGGAAGGGGGTTATGCAACAAGAAGGTGGAGGTTAACCCCCCAAGTTGCATAAACGGGGTTGAGGGGTTTTTGAGGAGAGGGAGAATGACCTCGGGGAGGGGGTAATATATAAACATATATAAACACCAGTAAATATTTATTTATTAATCATGTAGGTCATTTTTAATATTTGTAATCTATCTATAATAATAAAAGGACGTGTGTGTGGTGTGTGTGTGTGTGTGTGTGTGTGTGTGTGTGTGTTCCAGCCATAACCCCAAAATGGAAGTAGTTACAAACATGAAACTTCACACACATATTGATTAGGTCCCCAGGTTGTGCACCTGGGTGTTAATAAATTAAATAATTAAAATTACTTGGCCCGAAAGCCCCAGCACCGCGATTAAACTACAGAAAAGAACGCAGCCGTCAAAATCATTGAGCTTCACATTTTGTCACGATTTCTGAATCTTAAAATTTTCATGATTAATTATTTGGTCAATAAAACTATAGAAAAGAACACAGTCATAAAAATCTTGAGCTTCACATATAATTAAGACTAGCTCAGCGACCCGGCGTTGCCGACGTGGATGTTGAACGGTATATATATATATATATATATATATATATATATTTTTTTTTTTTTTTTTTAAGTTCGGGAAGAACCGATTCGCCTCTATTTAAAAGGGCATATCTCAGTGGAAAAACAAAGAAAAGTGAGAGGAAAGACAGAGGAAAAAGAAAGGGTGGAGGGGACAGTCGAAGTGGAAAAAGACCAAGGATGACAAGGACTGCAGGGTCGAGCCCCATCATCCTTGGGTGCTAGGGCCGGGAGGGCGCACGTGAAACCTCCAGGAACAAGCACGTACAAACGAGCACAAAGAGCACTCAAGAGCACGAGCTTAGAACCCCCTTGCGGGGATATATATATATATATATATATATATATTATATATATATATATATAATATAAACGTAAAGAACGACGCTTTATATAGGAGAATATTCCGCGCAAGATGAGAGCGAAAGAACGAAACAAATGAAAAAATGAGGTAACCACCCGGGAATCGAACCCGGGATCTTCCGATTGCCGGTCAGATATGATAACCATTACACCACGGGCCTCACTCAATCAAATGTCGTAATTCCTCTACATGCGCGCAGAAACCAATGCCCCAAAGGGGCATATTTATTTACACCCAACCACCCTGGGTCCACTCCATCATTCGATGCAACAGGCGACAAACTTTCTTTTTCATTCCTTTTATCACCTTCATATTGATTCAAACCCGACCCTCCTGGAATGCCTCTCTCAATCCATACAAGAGACGACAAACTGTTTTCTTCATTCTTCTTTTCAGCTTCATACTGATTCACACTCGACCATCCTGGGACGCCTCCGTCAAACCATACAAGAGACGACAAACTTTCTTTTTCATTCCTTTTATCACCTTCATATTGATTCAAACCCGACCCTCCTGGAATGCCTCTCTCAATCCATAGAAGAGACGACAAACTGTTTTCTTCATTCCTCTTTTCAGCTTCATACTGATTCACACTCGACCATCCTGGGACGCCTCCGTCAAACCATACAAGAGACGACAAACTTTCTTTTTCATTTCTTTTATCACCTCCATATTGATTCAAACCCGACCCTCCTGGGATGCCTCTCTCAATCCAAAAAAGAGGCGACAAACTTTTTTCTTCATTCCTCTTTTCAGCTTCTTATTGATTCACACTCGACCATCCTGGGACGTCTCCGTCAATCCACACAAGGGGCGACAAACTTCCTTCTTCATTCCTCTTTTTAGCTTTATATTGATTTACACTCGACCATCGTGGGACGCCTCCGTCAAACCATACAGGAGGCGACAAACTTTCTTTCTCGTTCCTTTTTTCAGCTCTGCACTAATTCACACCTAACCCTCCTGGGATGCCTCCATCAATCCAGACAAGAGGCGACAAACTTTCTTTTTCATTCCTCTTTTCAGCTCCGTCAACCCATACAAGACTGGACAAACTTTTCTTTTCATTTCCATTTTCAGTTTCATATTAATTAACAGTTCCCAACCAACCTCCATCATTCCAAACACGAGGAGAAAACAATTTCTCTTCATTCTCTTCTTCTGAAAATTATTGTTTTATTTCCGACTTTCTCACTTCAAAAAATGAATTAACCTTTAATTTCTCATTCATTTTCTGCATTTCCTCTTCATTCAGTGCTTTCTATCCTTCTTCTATCCACCGAATGATTCTTTTATGCGTTGCCTTTCGATTTCTCTCATCTTCCTGAAACATTATCCTATGTTCCCAGTCATGTTCATTCCCTTCTGAAAAGTAGTTCTCCTGTTAAACTTTGAATTCTGGAAGCAACGACTCAGCCTTTAAGTTTTCATTCATTTTTTCAATCTCATATTTTTTGAGAGCTCTCTACCCCTCCTCTATCCACCGAATGATTCTTTCATAATTCGCTCTTCGATTTTCTTCTTCTTCGCGGAATTTAATTCTATTTTCCCAGTTATTAACAGCAATCAGAGGGCAAGTACTCATTGTTGGAATTATTTAATTGTTCGAGTACGTTGAGGAGAAATTTGCAGGATTGCACTCGTCCAAAACAGCACTACTGGTATGTTAGGGGTTTTGTTACAAACAAGCTGAACTTACGGTTGTTCAAACTTATATAAACTCAGTTTAAATCGTGAACAGAGTATATTTACATTTAGTACTGACACGAGAGACAAAACTAAAAAATTGTTTACAAAGTTTTAAATGTGAAGTTTTAAATTTTGAGTAATACATTCCTATTTGACTTTTCACTCATTCCGCAGCATGTCAGAATACGAATAATGGTAATAACCTTGAACATTATCTACAGCGTGGAATCACAGTAACAAGTACATGGTATTCTGACATGTTTCGGAATGAGTTAAAGCAAGCAATTTGCACAAAACGGAGAGGGAGATTGTCGGAAGCTGTTATTCTGTTGCACGACAATGCGCGCTCTCATATCGCTGCACAGACTAGAAAATGCCTTCAAAAACTTAAATTTGAAGTTCTCGACCATCCAGCGTATAGTCCAGACCTGGCACCTTCGGATTTTTACCTGTTTGGACCACTAAAAGACGCTTTGAGAAGTCAGCGATTCCAAGGCGATATGACCTGAAGGAGGCGGTGAATGACTGACTATACACTCAGCCAAAAATGTTCTTTTGTGATGGCATTAGGAAGCTTGTAGATCGCTGGACTAAGTGTGTTGAGAAACAGGGAGACTATGTTGAGAATGATGTGCTTATAATGTATCAGATGTGAAAATAAAAAGTTCGGATACATATTGAATTACTCTCGTGTCTATATATATATATATAATATATATATATATATATATATATATATATGTGTGTGTGTGTGTGTGTGTGTGTGTGTGTTTACTGGCTTTGCCATTTAATTCAGACAATTAGTAGTTCAAATTAATCTCAAACTTATTATTTTGAAATGATCTTCGCAAATCATAATAAGTCAAGGACAATTAATATAAGTCCCAAATGGATTATTTATTTGTGTTGTACAGAGAAAATAAATCGTTCGTAATGAGGTGAAAACAAAGAGAAATAACAAATTAAAAACCTCAGTCGATTCCAAACGATCTTGAAAACTGAGTTTGAGAAATAATTTAAAACTTTTTACTTTGTTTGGTGTTAGATTCAATATTGGAAATGAGAGACGATAATTCAGTGATTGTAATTTAATATTATGAAACTTTCCTATGTCTGTTTTTTAATGCTGTAACATCTTACTGTTAATATAAACTGAGCAAATTTCTTTGCCTAAATTTACTACAGGGTATTCAAAAAGAAACGCAACCCGAAAGAGAAAGAAAACGATTAAATTACAATGCTATATGCAACCTCCAATGGGTTGCTTTTGTTTTTGAACACCCTATATATATATATATATATATATATATATATATATAGTATATATTTATTATAAGGTTTATTTATTTGAATGTATTTGTTTAATCAGTATGAAGTGAAAGCCTGTAAATTACATCAATAATAATTATTTGTATTGTCAATTACATTTCAATTACATTTAGAAGTTTTCCTTAATGATTAATTATTGTCCTTCAAAAATAGAAGCGTTTTTCTTTGACATCAAATATTTCGAAGAATTAATCAAGATTCAACCAACATCTTTTCTTTGGTTTTACAGCTCAAGGAGTTGAATTTCAGTGGACATGTTCTCTATTTTCTAATAGAATACTTGTTTCAGCGAGATAAATACTCTGTAAGCCATTTCAGATTCAGATTATAAGGACGGAGTTCAAAGAAATTTTAATCATATCATGAAATTTGTATTTATAAAAGGTGTAACAACATTCTTTACCGGTTATTTGGGATACTTTTCTATACTTTTGACAAATAACATCACTTTGGAAGTTTTTGATAGGTTGAACTAGGACGATAGCCTGGAAACTCACCCGATTTAAATCCATAGGCAAATGTGGGTACAATTGTCAAACAATGAACTGAAGTAGCTCTCAGTAATATTTGAAAAGGCCAAGACCAAAATTCAAAAGAAACATTGATCAGAATGCTCAAAGAGGCTTTGCAAAGCAGGGAAACTGACAAAGATTTGTTTGGTCGACTCTTTCGTGTTAAAATGACGTTAGAAGCAAAAAGAAAGAATATTGGTTATTGCTGATGCTTGCTAAGTCTTTTGAATTGATCAAAATACTTTTCGTTTAATCCCTAAAACCGGTAAACCATCTCGTTCCATCCTTTTCTTTGTATGGTAACTGTAAGAAGGGGAAAAAGTATAACTCATCTTATGCCAATGAATGTAGCTTTATTTTGAGACTAACATCGGACGGCAAAGAATTAGAAATGCATCTCATATCTAGCTTCGTACTACAATACCTTTTCATATTGTTGAGGAATAGACAATTTTTGTTGTGTTTGTTGGCTGTCTATTAATAATCAGTAGAGTCATACAGAATGAAGTGAAATGTGCAGCACATGTGTGCATCGTTCAAGAAGAGGCATAGATTCCCTGAAACGTCTGATGTGACGTGTAATTGGAGGAAATTTTTTATTTAAAACCAATATTTTACGAATTAAACCAACATCATTTCCATCCTTTTCAACAACCTCTGCCTTTATATAACAATTATTATTAATATTATATATATATATATAAAATATTCAGTGTTGATATAACCGTCTTCAGATGTAAGGTACTTTACTCCCGGTTGTGATTTCTTTGTATTCGTGTGTGCGTAAGTGATTTGAGAGGCTTTAGTTCCGAGTTCAGGCGTTATGTTCACCCCAGGAAGGAGAGAAATGGTTTTTTTAGGTAATGTTTTTATGAGTGCTTTCTTTGGCTTCTACAAAATTATTCAAACACACTCTAATAGACAGAGTTTATTTCCACAACAGTTTCGATGCCCACTAGCATCCTCTTCGGTGGATGCCAGTGGGCATCGAAACTGTTGCGGAAATAAACTCTGTCTATTAGAGTGGGTTTTTATTACCATAATTTGACCTTCACCTAGAAAAGTAAAGTTTTTTGCATTTGTTTGTAAGAATGTCATTGAGGTTCATAAGGTCCCTTTCTACCAATGCATTTTGGGGGTAAACTTAATATGTAAACAAATTCCCTGTTGTGTGATTTATCTAACTCTAAAATTCACACTCACCATAACTTTATATATCTTATCTCCTTTAACCATAGAATCTGTAGTGTTTGGAGTCTTATCCTTATCTTTTCATGTAACTTCAGAAGGCATCTCAACGTTATTACAACAAAGCTATTTGTTGATAAATATAATAACGTTCGCACGAGGTAATAAATCTTTGAGTATTTTATTTTATTACAATATCTCCCTGAAGCTTTCATCTTTGCTGAGCTCTCAGAGAGGTAAAAAGTAATTATTTATCATTATCATCATTACCATTATTAACATTATCGTCAATATTAGTATTATTATTATTAATACTAACATCAATAACACTATCATCTAAAAATAGGGACTTACGTACATAACTGAGTAAAACAAATAAAATATCGTAGGCCTAAAATATTAATTAGTTTAAAAGATACGGAGAATAATAAAATATTAGAAATTAAATAAATAATGTGGAAAATTCATTAAAAACAAATAACATTCGCGAGCAGATTTATTATCATTATTAATTAAAAGAGACTTTTTATTATGTCAAAATAAATATATTTTTTGAGATTAGCGCTTGGATTGGAAGGAAGAGTCTATTATTTCCATCTTTATTTATGTTTTAGTCTCTCACGGACACTTCCTTTACGAAATGGGTTGAATTATGAGATTTTAATTCTGCTTGACTCAACACACACACACACACACACACACGAGGAAACTATTCATTTCACGGCTCATATATCTTAGTTTGAGTTCTATCATAGTGTCTCTAAATGACTAATTTTACGCTACATTGCGCTGTGAATTATATTGCCTTATACGATGCAGCTGCTTATATTTAATTTTTGTTAATTAATTAAGTGTTTCGCTTTATGTCAGACTTAGTTTGAATTAATTTATTATTTAAAGTTTGATCAGTGATAAAAACTAATCAATAATATTTGTTTCGTGGAAAATAGTATTAATTACTAAGCGCAGTGCGAAGGTACGCTGTATAGCTTAGGTTAACGTGGGGCGTGGTATGGTATCTGAACGTACACCATCCATATTATAATTAATGAAATATATAGCTAGTTGTGTAAGATGTTATTGGCTCGGTAATTTAAAGTATGAATTAACTATTTTGTTTGACACTTTGACACTTTGACACTTATTGTTGATAATAATTTGTAAAGAATTAAAATAGGGTGTTTATTTATTTATTTTAAATAAATAGGCTGTTTATTTCAATATCTTTCCAAGGGAAGTAAAAATTCTATTTAGTTCGGGAATAACACTACTGTCTAAAGAGTACATATTCAATTCGGGACTATCACGGATATCCTTTATTTTCTTTGTAAATATTGTGAGCTATAAAGTCGATAGATACTAAGCACAAGGAAGGGGACGACAAAGCTTTTAATATAATTAATATTGTAATAAGAGCCTGGTCGGATTTTCCATAAAATAGAACCGTAGAGGCATTTTAGGGGAGAATTTGCCAAACACACACTTTTATTAATATAACTTGGATATGCTGAATCCATTTCTGGTGTAAATCGATTCCCGGTATTTCTGTGAACCTTTACTCTGGATGTTCAACTTTTGAATTAAAAATAAGACCCAATTTACGGATCAGACATAAAATGCGTAACTTATCCTTCTATTGAGGGTTACATATAAACCAAACCGTAATAGAAAACAAATATTTCACAATAGCTTTTTGTATTTATAACAAATAGGAAGTAAAAAGAATCCCCTCCAAAAGACATATGTACGATACGATTTTCTAGCAATAGTTATCGGAAGATTATTTGTACTATTTTAGACAGTTAGGATGCGTTTCGATAACAGAGCCAAAAGGTGGAAGTGTTTTAATGCCAAAGAAATGTAGTTCGTAAGAAAGAATGGATTTATTCAGCGTTGAAAAGATACTCCGGCAAATAACATTTACAAGAAAGTGCATTAAAATTAGGGCGGAAGCAAAACCAAGGTAACAAAGGTATAGAAATAGTGCTAAATAATAATGATAATACTTATAATATTAATAATGATAATAAAAACAATAATAATAATAATAATAATAATAATAATAATAAAAATTTACAAATGTAGTGTTTGATTATTTTATACAATTTTAAATGAAATTATCAATTGTATATTTATTAGAAAATAAATGATGCTTAATGATAAAAAATTAGGACGAATTATGAAATTAAAAGTGTTTAATGAAATTGGCATAGTTTAGATAGTTAATTTAAAAATGAGTACTTAATTACTACTGCAAAAATGGCAGTAGTCAACTTGTACATTAGTAGGAGCTAGTGAACTACTTCTTTAGTAATTTGCAAATATATTTAGTAATGAAGCCTGTCTAATATTTATGGGACTTGCATTCCATACATCTGCTCCTTTGAAAGAGAGTGCATTTCCTGCAGTTTCCATTGTATAGTTTGGTTTATGTATAAAATTCCTGGGCAGTCTAGTGTTATAATTATGATGAATTTGATGGTGGGGGGTGATTGCTCTTTGAATGGGTGATGTATGTTGATTTTTAATGATAACTTTGAACATATTGACAGCAGCATTAAGTTTGTATAAAGTCATTTAGTTTTAAAATATTTAGCGTTAAACGATGGAGAAGTGTGACCTTGTATGTTAACTTATTTGAGAGGGTTCGCGGGCATTTTTTATGAATGACTCCCAAAGGATGTTTTATATATTTCTTTGAGTTACCCATGCTGTAATGCAATATAATAATGTGATAAGGAGTGCGTTTCGATTAAGTCTTTTTATTTTAAATGGAAAATATATATATATATATATATATATATTAGGGTGCATCAAATCACCATGACAAAGTTTCACTTTTGTCCCTAAGTTAGAAATGTTCCAATGGTTAAGAAAACCTACTATGTGAATTATTTTTGGATTTGAATGCCATTTATGGGGTCCACACAGACTTCCTATATGCACACCAACCCCACAGTCATTCTGTGATTTGAGATCCAAATAGTAGAAGTTTAAAGATTTTGTTCACTACAAAAATCAGCCCAAGAACATGTAAGTGATATTTCTAAAGGTCATATATATACTTCTAAAAAGTGATAGAAACTTCTATAAAGTGATAGTACCTCTAGAAAGTGATAGAAACCTCTAGAAAGTGCTAGGAAGTGGTGGAAAGTTATAGAATATTCTAAAAGGAACTGCAATGTATAATCTGATATGCAAGTGTTTATGATAAATGTGATTTTTGTGTGTTTATGTTAAATGTTTATGTGCAAGTGTTTACGTTAATAATTTTGTGTTCTCTTTACACCTGTCGTGCATTATGGCCAGTTCAGGTAGCACAAATGATAAATATGCTGTTAAAACTCGTCAAACTGCTGCCATTTATGGTCTTGGTGCTGGAATCAGCGATGCAGATGCAGAGATAACAGGATCTAGGCTGCCAACATGTGAGCAAGTGTTGCGATGCTACATGTTTCATCAGCAAGAAGGTCTACCGTTTAACCGTACAAAATGGAACAATGCTAAATTTGTCTTGCAAAAAGTTATTCCATTTTATCAGAAAGGCAACATTTCCATGATTACCGAGAAGAAAGCTGTTGAAAAAATTATAGCACTATCTGCAAAAAATGCAAAACTTAGGGAACTTCCAGTGGATTGGCGTTCTTCGCCTGGTGCAGTTGCGAAGCTTAATGGGATCGAAAAGGAGTTACAAGAAACATTTCAGTTTTGGCCAAGGAATGCTGAGCAACTCATAAAAGATCCTGAAGATCTGGAGTTCTTGCGGTCAATGAAATCAGGCAGAGTCGCATCGTTTGGAAGCCATGACAAGAAGCTCGCATCAAAAGTCCAAAGAAAGCAGGAAAAGGAAATGATGCAAGCAGAACAACAGCTTAAAGCTCATAAAGCCCAAGCATCTACAAGCAAAGTTCAGATTGAGAACAGTGAGGAAAGCAACAGTGATATTGAGGATGAAGAGGGTGATATAGAGGATTACAAACCAAAAACACAAAAAACTCGCCAAGCAACTCGTTCAGGAACAACTGCTTTTATAAGTCATGACATACTCAAATCCCATAGGATGGTTTCCCTGTCTACACGCACGAAGATCACACTGGCCCAACAGGCAGCATTTACCAAAGCCATCATTAAGGAATTAGGAGGTGACACAAAAAATGTTTCACACTCATATTCTACCGCCGACAGAGCAAGACGTAAGGTTGGTGAAGAGCTTGCATCATCGGTCAAAGAGTCCTGGGTTCCACCACAGTTCCTGTCTCTTCACTGGGATTCTAAACTGATGTCAACTCTGTCATACCAAACTAAAGCTGAAGAGAGGCTCACTGTAGCAGTTGGCAATTCCTATGACATCAAACTTCTTGGTGTGCCTTCCTACAAGCCAAATACAGATCAGCCAGCTGGTCAAAGCATTGCTAATCTCACCATGGAGCTTCTCCGATCATGGAATTGTGTTGACTCAGTAGTGAACATGACTTTTGACACAACAGCTAGTAACACTGGTCATGTGAGTGCTGCCTGTGTAGCCTGCACCAGGACATAGGTCGAGCTTTACTGTGGTCAGCTTGCCGGCATCACGTTGGCGAGGTAATCCTTACACAAGTCTTCAATGATCTGAAAATAGAACCACCAATGTCACTAGAAGTTACCATATTCTGTCAGTTCCGAAAGCATTTAGACACAGTTCAACACAACAATAATCAGGCACTTAATTTTTTGGATGGTACCTCTTATTCAGATGATGTACAAACCATAATCCATGACTATAGGGCCAGAGCGATTTCATGCGCGCAGTCTGTTGTGAAGCATCAATATCAATGTGATGACTACAAAGAATTTTCTGATCTTTGTTTGCTCTACTTGGATGGGACAAGTAGAGAGTTTTCATTTCGACGTCCTGGTGCTGTACACAAGGCTAGGTGGATGGCCAAGTTTCTCTACTCCATTAAGATGGTGCTGCTGGAGGAGCAGATCAGCTCTCTTCCCTCTGGAACCATTACCACGGAAGCACAACAACCCAAACTGCGAAAGTTTGTCAACTTTGTTTGCTTGCTGTACAGCTGGTGGTGGATCACCTGTTCAAGCGCGGTCGAGGCTCCATGGAATGATCTGTCTTTACCAAGACATCCTCAGATATGAAAAACTCAGCCCCAGCATATCATCTAGTGCGATAAAAACTCTCAAGCATCACCTATGGTACCTGACTGCTGAGATGGTACCTCTTGCGCTCTTTAATGATGCAGTCCCTGAAGCTGAACGCCGCTATCTGGCTGAGAGACTTATAGCAGTAAAGCCAGCACAAGATCAGGCATCTTTACCACAACATCGATTTGGTACGGGATTTGGGAAACCCAAATTTCCAAACTCCATTTCCAGCACGACAAAGCTTGGCGACTTAATCAACAAAGATTCATGGTACATTTTCTCTGTTCTGGAACTTGACAGTTCTTTCCTGACTCATAATATCGAAAATTGGCCAGAATTAGCTTCCTTTCAAACATCCAGAGAACACATCTCGGCAGTTAACGTCGTAAATGATTGTGCTGAGCGTGGGGTGAAGCTAAGTTCTAATTTCCTCATGGCTGCCAGATCAGAACAACATTACCAAAATGTCCTACAAGTTGTTGAATCCGACAGAAAGAAGCTTCCTAATCTTCGAAAGAGAAAAACTGGAGACTAAACTAATTGTTCATGTTCATTTACAGCTCTTGAACATTTTTTATTAAAGTAGTGTTCTTTTGACTTTGACTTGCTTGTATCACCAATAATGTATATAGTATCAATAATATAATGTATAAACCAGACTGTAATGTCAGACGTCAGAAAGTAATGTAGAAATCAATGCAATGTATCCCTGTTTTGATTATTTAATACATTTTTACTGGTTCTGATACTTTTGCAAACACGGAAACCGGGATATAAAATGTTTAATTTTTTGGTCAATTTAACTCCAATACTAAATATTGCATCAATGATGTGGACCCCCTAGATGACCACATAAATCTTTGAAATTTGGCCATATGTGCTATTTCAGGCATTGGAACACAGTAATCATAGGGACAGATTGAAATAAAACTTTTTGAAAAATCATGGGAAATTTGATGCACCCTAATATATATATATATATATATATATATATATGTGTGTGTGTGTGTGTGTGTGTGTGTGTGTGTACAACACTCCACTCACTTTTAAATCTATCTATCTCTATTTATATCTCTCTCTCTCTCTCTCTCTCTCTCTCTCTCTCTCTCTCTCTCTCTCTCTCTCTCTCTCTCTCTCTCTCTCTATATATATATATATATATATATATATATATATATATATATATATATAATTATTATATATATATATATGCACAATGTTCTTTGTGAACTAGAAAACAAGCGAATTACAGTTTCCTCGATTCAAGGGCAAATAGAGAACGGTGAAAAGGTTTTCTTTTTATACATCGCAATCAGATCTCCATTTTCCTTTCATGCATTTTCATAATCCACAAATAAAAAAACGCTTTCAGAACCACACTGGAAGCATTTGCGCCACAGATTGGAAATGATAAGAACATCGGCTGATAGTCGAATTGGAGTTGCACTCTTTCACCTAACTTCGGGGAGCAGCCATAAAAACTATCTTCCGGAAGAGCTTTCAACTGAAACTCGATAGTCTAACTGTACAGGTTTGCTCGACTTTTAAATAAAAATTTAAATTTTTACTTTTCTTGCGTAGAACTTGCTTGAAACTTTCTTTGAAGAATTAAAATTTAAAATTGCCTCAGTAAGTTCATTCGTAGCAGCTGGAATCGTTTGAAACTTACATTTATTTATTGCATATTATTATTATTATTATTATTATTATTATTATTATTATTATTATTATTAAATTCAATCCCTAGATAACGCGTTGAGTTAACCAAGCTTCTGAGAATTACTCTCGAAGAAACGCGTCATCCAAAGAGCACAATGAATATCTATGCAACAAATTACATTACCTTTCCTTTGAACCTTTCAAGTGTTCGGTGCGATGATTCCTCATTTCACGGAGGTCAGGTTTGTTGCCCTTCCTCTCGAGTTGGTGTCTTGTGCTCTCCACTTCACATAGCCAGGTAATCCCGGTTCATCTGGTACTGTACCGTGAAGCTTCTCTGAATTCCTTCGAGTTGACTAATGTCCCTTTTTTTAATATGAAGATGTTAAAACTGAGCAATACTCCAGTTTGGGTATGATCAGTGTTTTCAAGAGAGGGATCATTATATTCCTTTCCTTTCTTTTAATGGTTTCCATTATCCTTTTAGTTATTCTTTTTGTTGTTTATCGCTATTATATTTTGTGTTTCAGATTTCACATCGTCAGTCATTATAACTCCTAAATCGTTTGTTTTAGAGTTTTTCTGGATTTCCTGTTCATTTGGTGTTAAGTGTTCAATGGATTTTAGTTCCTCCCTTCTTTCCTATCTTTATAGTTGAAATTTCTCTATGTTAAATTCAATATTGTTGCTTTCTTACCAATTGTAGATTCTGTTCATGTTTGTTTGTAGAGATTCCATATCTTCTGGGTTTCTTATTTTTCTGCTAATTGTTTTTTGTTTTCATCAAATGATGTTACTGTGCTATCATTGGTAGCTTCCTCATCGATATCAGTTAGCATGATTATGAAAAGTTATGGAGCTAATACTGTTCCTTGTGGTATTGAGCTGCGGACTTCTGACTCTGATGAAGACGCCTTGGCAAAGTGTGTGTAATCACACAATACTGTAGTTTTCATCGTTCTCGAATGCATCACTCATGTTGCTATAGTGTTCCATTAGTTGTGATAGGCACATTGTCCCTGAATGCAACCCATGTTGGTTATCAATTTTTCAAGTCTTCCGATTTTTCTGTAAATATTCTTTCAAATATTCTGGTGAGATGAGATGTGAGCGACACCGGCAAAAAGTTTTTTGCCTCAGATCGATCACCTCTTTTATAAATTGGAATTATGTTCACTGTCTTCAGGATACTCAGTATTTCTCCCGTGTCTAGTGATCGTCACCATATCCAATATAGGGGATTAGCGATTTCATTCTTGCAGTTTTTAATCAATGTAGCATTCCATATGTCCAGCCTGCTGCTGATTGTACCTTTAAGTTTCCTTATAGCTCGTAATATATCATCTTGCGAGTTGAAGTCCTTTCTACATTTCCCATGTAATTCTTCTTCAAAGAACGCATTTCTATTGCATATTATTTTATCAGTTTTGGGGATATTGAAAGCTGATTCGTACTGATCTCTTAATATTTCAGATAGTGTTCAGGCTAGTGATGTAGCGAAGCTTCGCATTCGCATTCGCAACCGCAGAGCCTCCGCAAAAGTGTTAGATTCGCATTCGCATTTTTTTTAATGCGAATTTGCGGAGCTGAGAATTGCGGAGAACGGGTCACACATTTTCAGCTGCGGCCTTCAATGCAGGAGCATTTTTAAAAATGGTTGAGACGGTAAACTGACTTAGGCCTAGCGCTCTTGCAATGTAGTTCGTACCTTCACTTCTCTCATGTCGCTTTATTATGTCTAACTATGAACTTTCAATTCTCAAGTGGTCCGGATTTTAGACATTCTGATTTTCGAGAGTTTCTGTATATGACATTGCAAAGTCGAAATCACCGTTATAATTATTCCATAGTCCATAGTCCATAGTCCAAAGTCCATACTCTTTCGAGAACGAAATCTGTGTTTGTTGAAAAAAGTTGAATGCCATTTCCGTATTCATCAAATTATATTTCTAAAATAGAACTTATACTGACGCAGAGGAAATTTCTTTAGCTTTAAGACAATATAAAGTTTATTACAAAATTCAATTTAGAAATGTTTTTAATGTATAAATATCAGAAGTATTTTTTTGTTCAAGTGTTTTATTTTTCATAATAATGCTCATATCTCTTTTATTTTAACAGATATTGGTATTATTTTTTCCTGAATAAGTTTAAGTACTAGTGAGAACATATGTGAAAAAATCGTTGTAAAAACTTGAAAATTTTTTTTTGCTATAAGCATTTTAATAAAATAAAATAAACAATTTTCATGAAAATTTGGCAATTCTGTAGCGACCTGACTCGTGACATGCAGGCTTTTACTTTACCGTCCGTTCTGTCACAATAAGTGCAGTACATCTTCAGTCGTATCATTATTCAAAATTTCAAATATTAACTTCGTCGACTACAGTTGTTTTCACGCCATCGCTCTCAACTTCATCATGAGAAAATCAACAGTTTGGAAATTCTTCTCAAAGAACGCTGATGATACTGCGAAGTGCTTGTTATGCCAACGCAACTACTCTCGAAAGGGTACGAACCACATCAAACATGAGAAATCATCTGTATTCAATTCATCCAAAAGAATTTAAAGAACTGAGTGATGCTGAAAACGAAGCTAAAGAAGATTTAAAGAAAAAAGAAGAACCGACGCCATTACAAAAGACGAAGTCTGACATTAGACAGAAAAATCTCGGATTTCAAACAATTGAAAGCTGTTACCAGAAATTGAAACCTTGGAGTGATGACAATCAAAAATCTAAGACGTACGACTACCGCATCGCAGAAATGCTAGTAATGGATGATTTGCCGTTTAGTCACGTAGAAGATGTCGGTTTCATGCGGCTTATGGCGGAGGTTGCTCCGCAATACAAGATCAAGGAACGACAATTTTACGCTGATCTAATATGCAACAGCATGTACCAAGGTGTAACTGGGAAGATTCAAGATATTGTGGAATAAATCAAGGAATCATTGGTATCCTTTACAACTGATACATGGTCCGACACATCTGCTGGAGTAAGCTTCCTTTCGCTGACCTGCCATGGGGTGGATAATGAATACAAGAGGACGAATTTGTTGCTCGACGCTGAAACTTTGGACGAACAGCACACCGTTGCATATATATCGGAAAAGTTCGACCAAATGCTCGAAAAATGGAAAATTCCTCATTCGTCTGTTAATGCGGTGATGCGTGATGGCGCTGCAAACATGAAGAAAGCGATGGATCTATCAGGCGTCAACAACAGTGATTGTACTGCCCACAAGCTACAGCTCGTTGTAAAATCAGGCTTTCGGCTCAAGAAAATGTTCAGAATTTGCTGATGAAAACCCGTTCAATTGCGACACATTTCAACCACTCCGTTGCAGCAAAGGATGAACTGAAGAAGATTCAGACGCGTTTGGATTTACCGAAATTGGGAATGATTCACGATGTCGCCACAAGATGGAACAGTACTCTGCACATGATGGAAAGAGCTGTTCAGTTGAAGGACCCACTAAGCTTATGTAGCACTGCGAATTCCAAAATACAACTACTATCGAATGTTGATTTCGCTCTACTATCTAGCTGCACGAATATTCTCAAGCCTTTTGACGAAATCACGAATAAACTCAGTAGTTGAGCATCTTCCATATCAGACGTCATTCCTCTGATAGCCTCATTGAAGAACGTGTTAAAACCAGAAAACAGAGATGATGTTGAAGTCAGAACAATGAGAGAAATTATGTACGACGAAATAGAAAGAAGATTCGCTGAAATCGAGACCAATGACTCCTATGCTTTGGCCACTTACTTAGACCCCAAGTACAAAGCAAAGATGTTCTCCAGTACTGCCGTCACCAAGCGTGTCCAAGAAAAAATAGCGCAACTTTGCGATGACCTGGCTAAGGCGCAATCTGAAGAACCAATAGAGAAGAGAATGCGCGCCAGTACGTCTGTGTCTTCACCATCAAATTCAAAAGCTGCCTCAATCATTGAGTCCATGACGTCGTTACTGGCCGCCTCAAACAGTGACGAAGAAGCAGAAGAAGCAATCAGCAGAAATTCAATCAAATTTGTTCAAGAATACCATAAAGAGAAAAGAATCGCCCAAGACGACAACTCTTTAGCGTGGTGGAGAGACAACCAAGAAAAGTACAAGCTTTTAAGTGTACTTGCTAAGAGATTCCTTGGATGTCCTCCAAGTAGCGTCCCAAGTGAGCAACTATTCAGTGGTGCTGGCCTGATCTATCACGAGAAAAGAAACCGCTTGCGAGGAGATAAGGCAGAAAAATTGCTCTTTCTTAAATTTAACTTGGCAACTGTTGGGTTTAAATATGTAAAACTGTAATTATGTACTTTAATATTTTGTTGTAATTATACATTATTAATATGTAAGAAATTTATTATATTGTGTATAAAAACAGTTGTTAAATAATAATAGCATTTGTATTTGTTTTACTTTCTCGTTATAAAAATAGTAATCGTTGTATTCTGGTTTATATAGCGTCCCTTGGTAAAATTTCAGAAAATAGCCACATTTTTAAAATAATTCAAGATTCGCATTCGCCTCCGCATTCGCGCGAATCTCAATTTTCAGATTCGCATTCGCAATCGCATTCGCAATCGCATTCGCAGATTCGCAAAATTTCAGCTTCGCTACATCACTAATTCAGGCATCAATTGGAAAACTGTTCACTCGCTTCAAAGAAACAGGAAGTGTTCATGATCAGCCGCGTAGTGGCTGGCCAAAAAGTTCAACCGATGCAGCAACATCACTAACGGTACTCAATCACCTCGAAAACAGCCCACGTAAGTCCTTAAGAAAGTTATCCCAGGAAACGGGTGTCTCCAGAAGATCCATTCAACAATTCTTGCAACAAATCGTTTCCACCCGTACAAAGTCCAACTCGTTCAGGAACTGCACGGTGACGACACAGACCGTCGTGTAGAGTTATGCCAGTGGTTTCTACAACATCGACAGCTTCAACGAAGGATCATGTTCAGCGATAAGGTTTATTTATTTGAATGTATTTGTTATAATCAGTATGAAGTGAAAGCCTGTAAATTACATCAATAATAAGTATTTGTATTGTCAATTGCATTTCAATTACATTTAGAAGTTTTCTTTAAGGATTAATTATTGTCCTTCAAAAATAGAAGCGTTTTTCATTGACATCAAATATTTCGAAGAATTAATCAAGATTCTACCAACAACTTTTCTTTTGTTTTACAGTTCAAGGAGTTGAATTTCAGTGGACAACTGGACATGTTCTCTATTTTCTAGTAGAATACTTGTTTCAGCGAGATAAATACTCTGTAAGCCATTTCAGATTTAGTTTATAAGGACGGAATTCAAAGAAATTTGAATCATATCATGATATTTGTATTTATAAAAGGTGTAACAACCTTCTTTACCGGTTATTTGGGATACTTTTCTATAGTTTTGACAAATAACATCACTTTGGAAGTTTTTGATAGGTTGAACTAGGACGATAGCCTGGAAACTCATCCGATTTAAATCCATAGGCAAATGTGGGTGCAATTGTCAAACAATGAACTGAAGTAGCTCTCTGTAATATTTGCAAAGGCCAAGACCAAAATTCAAAAGAAACATTGATCAGAATGCTGAAAGAGGCTTTGCAAAGCATGGAAACTGACAAAGATTTGTTTGGTCGACTCTTTCGTGTTAAAATGACGTTAGAAGCAAAAAGAAAGAATATTGGTTATTGCTGATGCTTGCTAAGTCTTTTGAATTTATCAAAATACTTTTCTTTTAATCCCTAAAAACCGGTAAACCATCTCATTCCATCCTTTTCTTTATATGGTAACTGTAAGTAGGGGAAAAAGTATAACTCAGTCTTATGCCAATGAATGTAGCTTTATTTTGAGACTAACATCGGACGGCAAAGAATTAGAAATGCATCTCGTATCCAGCTTCGCACTACAATACCTTTTCATATTGTTGAGGAATAGACAATTTTTGTTGTGTGTTGTTGGCTGTCTATTAATAATCAGTAGAGTCATACAGAATGAAGTGAAATGTGCAGCACATGTGTGCATCGTTCAAGAAAAGGCATAGATTCCCTGAAACGTCTGATGTGACGTGTGAATGGAGGAAAAATTATATTTAAAACCAATATTTTACGATTTAAACCAACATCATTTCCATCTTTTTCAACAACCTCTGCCTTTATATAACAATTATTATTAATATTATATATATATATAAAATATTCAGTGTTGATATAACAGTCTTCAGAAGTAAGGTACTTACTTTACTCCCGGTTGTGATTTCTTTGTATTCGTGTGTGCGTAAGGATTTGAGAGGCTTTAGTTCCGAGTTCAGCCGTTATGTTCACCCGAAGAAGGAGAGAAATGGGTTTTTAGGTAATGTTTGTATGAGTGCTTTCTTTGGCTTGTGCAAAATTATTGAAACCCACTCTAATAGACAGAGTTTATTTCCACAACAGTTTCGATGCCCTCTGGCATCCTCTTCCGGTAGATGCCAGTGGGCATCGAAACTGTTGTGGAAATAAACTCTCTCTATTAGAGTGGGTTTTTATTATCATAATTTGAAGTTTTTTGCATTTGTTTGTAAGAATGTCATTGAGGTTCATAAGGTCCCTTTCTACCAATGCATTTTGGGGGTAAACTT